>MDKH01192481.1:0-52107 GCA_005239495.1 Nicotiana undulata
ATTTGTTTTTAGATATTTTTGTGACTATTTTTGGGAAAATATTGATTGTTTGAATTGACTCCCTTGTGATATAAAATGGTTGATGAGCTTGGCATTGTTTTACAAAATAAATATGGATATTCTTATGTTCCTGTCGGTTTCATGGTTGAGAGGATATTGATGAAATTATGAGAAAAATGCAGTTTATTATTTCTAATTATTGAGACAAAAATATTGTGAAAGGCTTGGCCTGAATTGTGAAATTTATGAATAAATTGATATGATATGTCTGGTGGGAGCGGGTTGCACGCCGCAACAAGGAGTGATAAGGGTGGATAGGTGGGATCGGGTTGCACGCCGTAACAGGAGTAATAAGGGTGATATATTTAGGGAGGAGCAATAAGGCAGGATAGGTGGGAGCGGGTTGCACACCGCAACAAGGAGCAATAAGGGAGGACATTTATATTTTTTTATGATTTTCAAAAAGAAATAAAGTTTGAAAAGCTTAAATATTTATTTTACTATTCTTTATATATTTTGGCACTATTTTTTTTATTTAAAGCTAAAGTTTGGAAATTTGGAAATTTATTTAAGGATTGGTTATAGCTGAGATCTGAAAAAGGCAGCTGAGTTATGAAAATTTGTTGCAGCATTTATTTATTTATTTGTTTAGACTTCTCTACTGCTTTGTTATTTAATATTGTTATCGACTATATTGTTAAAGCCCAGCCTTAGCCTCGTCACTACTTCGCCGAGGTTAGGCTCGGCACTTACTCAGTACATGGGGTCGGTTGTACTGATACTACACTCTGTGCTCTTTTGCACAGATCCAGGTACTAGTCAGCATTAGGGGATTTCAGGACGACTACCTATTCATTTGGAGACACGAGGTACATCTGCCGGCGTTCGCAGATTCCGAGAGCCTTCTCCTATTTTTACATATATTGTTTTATATTATTCAGAACAATTACACTATTTCTTTCAGCCCATTATGTGTAGTATTCTTTAGTAGTTCGTGAATTGTGACACCAGACTCTGGGGTAGTTCTAGATTTATTTATATAATTAGTTCGTGGCTCGGCTTAATTTATTTTTTTTATATTTTATATTCGGAAGTATTTATTGAAATTCATTGGATCAAGTTTAATTTAAAATTGTTCTATCCTGTTTAAGTGATTAATTAACGGAAATACTTGAGCAAACTATAACATTGGCCTGCCTAGCAAGTGTGGTGTTAGGCGCCATCACGATCCCTAAGGTTGGGAATTTAGGTCGTGACATGAAACATGTAATCACAACAAATCGGGACCACCTCAAAGCTGAAGCATGCAACAACTACGAGAAGACAAACTATAAATCATATTCATAAAAATGAAGGATAAAGCTTAGATGTTGTCCAAGCCGAAACCCTAGACCACAAAAATAAGAATAATATAACAAAGAAATCAGAAAAATCGATCAACAATACTAAAATCAAGCAATTTAATGAATAAAAGACTGACCTTTACCCGAAGATCATATGAAATCGTTAGTTTGGAGTCACCACTACCGTCGGTCTCTTAAATATTCGAGAGAGTGAAAAGAAAAACGAGAAATTGATCAATTGGTTTGTGAGAGTCCTTATTTTAGAGAAGGGTTGGATCGGGTTGGGTCGGATCTATACTAAATCTAATCGGATGATTTTGGTGTTGCCACGTGGCCCATCTATTAAAATAAAGGTATTTGTGTTTAATAGTATAATGTCAGGGGCTTGGTTGTTCTAATAGTATAATGGAGGGCTTATTTAAACTATTGATAATAGTAGATGAACAGATCAAACCCTTTGCCGAATTGTATTTTTAAAATAATTTTGGAGAAGACAAAATAACATATAAACAAAAATGTAAAAGAAACACAATTTAATCCGAGCCCACTAAATTCACAGTATTTCCTTAAGGAACTTAATCTCCTCTTAGTACCCCAGGTTGTGGATTATTTCCTCCCAGGATAGAACGAATTACACACTAGTGAAGCGGTACTTCAAACCCTAGTGTTTCGGAGAACACAATGATCGGTAGTAAATCACACTTACTGTTGCTTTCTTTGTAGTTAAAATAATGCAGAAGAAAGGACGAGAATTCTGAATTTTGTATGGAAAATCTGAGAGAATGGACTGCTATTTATAGCCCTGACCTAATGAGTTCAAACGAAGAGGGCCAGTTACGTAAAATGGCCATAACGTAAATGGCCATTCACGCAAATTGAAACAGGAATTCAAACGCAGAGATTACTTTTCCATTACGAAAAATGGACGGGCAGAGAAATTACTTAAAACGGACGGGGAAAGGAGATAATTTGGAGTTAACATTAGTTTTTCGTTGCAAAAACGGATATTTAATAATATTACATTAATATTTACTATTAAAAAATAAATATGGTCCAAAAAATTAATCAATCAATCGATCATTTGACCGAAGCCGTAGCCGAGCGACGACGCGGGGCTTGCCTTTTTCTTAACTCTTTTAGAGCTAGAAGACGAGCAACTATATATATACCCATCAAAAGTCTTTTCCTTCTCCAATATGGGACAATGTCCCTTTGACAAGGAGGGAAACTCAAATATTTCATCTTACCTCCATTTCCCATTCACCATCTTTTAAGCTAAAATAACTTAAAAACCCAATACAATATTCATCTTATAAATAGGGGTGTTCATGGTTCGGTTTGGGTCGGTTTTTCGCAAAAAAGAAACCAAACCAAGTAAGTCAGTTTTTTAAATAATGGAACCAATACAAACCAATTAAATCTGTTTTTTATCGATTCGGTTTTTGTCAGTTTTTGTCGGTTTTTCGATTTTGTCGGTTATTTATCGATTTTTTTCTTAAATATGGGACATACACTACCAAACACATATTCCGACGACTACATTTTCAACATAACACTATCAAATAAATTGCTCTTTGAGAAATTTATCATTTACCACGATATATTGATGATAATTGAATAAAATAGTGATGAATAATTTAAGTACTCAATTAAAAATCAATTTATTTTTAGCATGAAATGATTTTTTTTTATACTTAGCGAAAGAAAATTACCAATCAAACTAGAATGTAAAGGTAAATAATTAGATTATTAAATAGCAAAGAACTAGACTAAAAATATAAATGACTAATATATACCATTAAATTTTAGAAATTTTTTATAAAAAAATACATATATATAGGTGTAATAATAAATTTAAACATTTGCTTTTATAATCGGTTTGGTTCGGATTTTTTCGGTTATTTTCGGTTATTTTTTGATTGAAACCAAAACCAAACCAAATTTGATCGATTTTTAAAATTCAAAATCAAAACCAAACTTAAAATGTATCGACTTTTTTAATCGGTTTGATTCGATTTTTCGAATTTTTATGAACACCCCGCTAGCTTTTGGACTGAATTATACGAGATATATGTTTTCTCAACACTATCAGATGTCCGACTTCAGGGGTCAATTTTTAAAATAAAACTATTATATAATTATTCATCAAGAAAAAGACCAACTCGCAATTGCCCCACAAACAGCTGGAACATGATTTGTCCAATGCATTATATATAGTACAGCAAAACAATAGAATGTGAACTTCGTTAGGACCACCTAACACTTGCCACATAACAATTATTATACTATTAACTTTTTTCACGTGATTTTGGTAGTCTTATTTGCTTATGTAGGCTTTCATTTCTCCTCTTTTCCCCCTTTGACCTTGTTATTTTTCCTGATTGCCTTTTTTGGTTACAAACAACACGTGTGTATACGGTCGAAATCAGGTAAGCCCGATTTCATGAGGTCGAGAAGTCACTCCGAGCTCGAGTTCAAAATGGACCAAGCAAGCTCAGTAGATCGAGCTCGAACCTGATGACAGAGTGCGAGGCTCGAGGACCAAAGCACACAATACCAGGGCCGAGTATGACCTACATCGAGATAAGGCCGTTATGGATTAGTAACAGAATGGGAGAGATTCCCGCAATGGCGCAAAGATCAAGGTGTATATTTCAAAACGGATTTGTACGAATTCGTACTAGGCGGTTAGACAGCTGTGCAAATTAGTTTCCTTACTGGAAATAGAAATGTACCTCATTTAGGACTCCCCTATTATATAAGCGGAGCTTATTCATTTGTAAAGGGCATCAAACATTGGCAAAGAATATATACTCTTACATTTTCATTCACCTCTCATCAGAATGTTCCTTAGCTCCGTTACACTTTCTTTAATTTACTGCTCACCCTGAGGTCATCTTGGCTCGAGGTCGAGGCTCGCTCATACGCTGGTTTGATAGAACTTGATCACTTAAATCATACATTTGTCTTCTTCTTTATCAATTAGTATTGAACTAAATCACATATCTTTTAGACCTCAACATAAGTTTAATTATTACTCAGATTATAGGGTAAACAGTTTGGCGCCCAGCGTGGAGCTAAAGATAATAGTGATTATTTCGGTGCTAATTTTGATAACACACGATATTTTCACACTTACTCTTGTCAAAGATTCTTTGTTTTCAAGTTAAAACATGTCGAACTCGCAAAACACACTCGTACACGGCAATGATGGTCTTGGATTTCATGGGGAAAATGATAATGTGGTTGCTTCAGGGACCGGTGTACCACCGCTTAACCCCGGGGTAGTGCCCATTGCAGAGCCAATCGATGTTGGTTCGTGCATTGCTATAATTACGGACTTGGGCGCGTACCTCGGAGGAAGTATGCGCGGGGAAGACCAACCTGATGGTCAAGGAACATAGGGTGTAATAGACGGGGGAGTTTGCCTCCAGGTAATCTTCGAAATGCTACAAGCTCAGCAAGTTGCTATCACTCAACTACAAAGTCAACAAAAGACTCCGAGTGCGGTTGAACCAGAGATCACTCGCTGTATTGAGCCGATGCCGGAAAGGTCAAATGGTAGCGGATCGGGGACAGACTTTACAATCATGAAAATGCTCGAGAACTCACCAAAAGGATCGAGTCGGGAAAAAAGAGGATCGAAGATAATGATTAAAAGGTGGAGACATACAACTCCCGAGTCGATCAAATACCAGGGGCACCTCCGATCTTAAAGGGTTTGGATTAAAAAATGTTCGTACATAAGCCATTTCCCCCGAGCGCGGCCCCGAATCCCATTCCCAAAAAGTTCCGCATGCCGGATATACCAAAGTATAATGGAACCACTGATCCTAATGAACATATCACTACGTACACATGCGGTATAAAGAGAAATGACTTAGAGGACGATGAGATCGAGTCTGTTTTGTTGAAAACATTTGGGGAATTTTTATCTAAAGGAGCAATGATTTGGTATCACAACTTGCCGCGAACTCCATCGATTCATTTGCAATGTTAGAAGATTCATTTGTAAAAGCGCATGCTCTCTCTATAAAGGCTGCAACGAGGAAATCGGACGTCTTCAAAATCAAGCAAACAGATAACGAATTGTTGAGGGAGTTCGTGTCCCAATTTCAGATGGAACGGATGGAGTTACCACCGGTCTCCGATGATTGGGTAGTTCAAGCTTTTACCCAGGGGTTAAACGAGCGGAGCTCGATAGCATCACGACAGTTGAAGAAAACTCTGATTGAGTATCCAGTTATGACTTGGGCAGACGTGCACAATCTATATCAATGGAAGATCAGGGTCGAGGACGACCAGCTGGGAGCCCCTTCGGGTTCTGTTTATCCAAATTAGTCAGTAGTTAAATCTCGAGGGAGGCCGATAGGGAACCGAGGCCAAATAGAGAAAGGTATCAGCCATATGCCGAAGAACGGAGAATCAACAATTTGAGGCGCAATTCATCCCGGAGTGATCGAAGAGTGGATCGAGGGCAGAATCCTCGGGGACTTATGAGTAAGACTGGATTTGATTAGCATACTGGTTCCGCAGAAGCACCTCGATTGTAAGAGTACAAATTTAGCGTTGATGCCTCGGGTATCGTTTCGGCCATTGGAAGGATTAAAGACACTAGGTGGCCTAGGACCATACAAACTGACCCTTCTCAAAGGAACCCTAACTTATTGTGTAAATATCAAGGCACACATGGACATAGAACCGAGGACTGCCGACAGTTGAGAGAGGAGGTAGCTCGATTATTCAACGAGGGTCACCTTTGAGAATTCCTCAGTGATAGAGCCAAAAATCACTTCAGGGAAAGAGACGCCAATAGAAAGAATGAGAAAGAAGAGCCTCAGCATGTTATCCACATGATCGTTGGCGGGGTCGACATCCCACAAGGACCTGTCTTCAAACGCACCAAAGTGTCGATTACGAGGGAGAAACGGACTCGAGAATACATGCCCAAAGGCACCCTTACATTCAACGACGAAGACATAGAAGGCCTCTCTCAGCCGCACAAGGACGCCCTGTTAATTTCTATCTTGTTAAATAAAATTCAAGTTAAACGTGTTCTTGTGGATCTAGGTAGCTCGACGAACATAATCAGGCCGAGGTTCGTAGAGAAGATCGGAGTGCTAGATAAAATTGTGCCTGCATCTCGAGTCCTAAACGACTTCAACATGGCTAGTGAAATAATAAAGGGATAGATAATCCTACCGGTGAACGTAGCCGGGACCATCCAGGACACAAAATTTCATGTCATCGAAGGTGACATGAGGTACAATGCACTGCTCGGAAGTCTGTGGATCCATAACATGAGAGCAGTACCATCGACCCTTCACCAAATGATGAAGATTACAACAATAGATGGTGTGAAAACAGTCTACGGGGAACAACACACAGTGAAGGAAATGTTCGTAGTTCATGAGTTGACACCGACGCCGATACCTTCGACCTTAGAAAAGTCGAACACCAAAGACAAACAGATGGCTAAATAGCAATCATCGTCCCCAGCCCCGATCGAGTCCGAGGAACAGGTAACCGAGGACGAAAAAAGAGGATCTCTTTACCCCTCAAGCTTTCGTCATTCCCGAGGAATCAGACGCAACAAAGTCGACAGTCGAGGAGCTTGAATAAGTGATATTGATCGAACATCTGCCCCAGCGGAAGGTATACCTGGGAATGGGATTAACCCCCGAACTCAGGAAAAAACTCATTCAATTCCTTATCAATAAGATCGATTGTTTTGCTTGGTCCCATTTAGACATGACAGGAATCCCACCGGAGATAACAACACATCAGCTAAGTCTCAACCCTAGATTTAAACCAGAAAAGCAAAAGAAAAGGCCCTAGTCCGAGGTAAAACATGCATTCATAACGGACGAGGTAACTAAACCTCTCAAAATAGGGTCCATTAGGGAAGTAAAATACCCCGAACGGTTAGCCAATGTGGTAGTAGTCCCAAAAAAGGGAGGTAAGCTTATAATGTGCGTAGATTACAAAGATTTGAACAAGGCATTCCCTAATGACTCTTTCCCACTGCCTAACATCGATCGTATGATCGACGCCACGGCTGACCACGAGATCCTTACCTTTCTCGATGCTTACTCCAGGTACAATCAAATTCAAATGAACCCGGAGGACCAGGAAAAGACCTCATTTATCACCAAGTATGGAACATATTGTTATAATGTAATACCATTTGGCCTACAAAAATGCAGGAGCTACATACCAATGCCTAGTTAATAAAACGTTTGAGAAAAATATAGGTCAATCAATGGAAGTTTACATTGACGACATGTTGGTTAAGTCGTTGCGCGCAAAGGACCATTTGACTCGTTTGCAGGCAACATTCGAGATTTTGAGAAAATACAATATGAAACTCAACCCCGAGAAATGTGCTTTCGGAGTCGGTTCGGGAATGTTCCTGGGTTCATGGTGTCGTATAGGGGGATCGAGATCAACCCCGACAAAATTAAAGCCATCGAAGATATCACCACCGTGGACAGCGTGAAAGTCGTACAATGGCTAACTGGACGGATAGCAACTTTGGTTCGATTCATCTCGAGGTCGTCATATTGGAGTCACCGGTTCTTCTCCTTACTCAAAAGAAAAATGATTTCGCATGGACCTTGGAATGTCAACAAACATTGGAGGAATTGAAGCGGTATTTATCGAGCCCACCCCTTCTCCACACTTAGAAGGCGGATGAGAAGCTATACTTATACTTAGATGTATCTGAGGTAGCGGTAAGTGGCGTATTTGTTCGGAAGAGCAAGGTAAGCAATTTCCTGTTTATTGTGTAAGTCGGACCTTGGGAGATGCTGAAATTAGGTATCCGCACTTGGAAAATTTAGCACTTGCATTAATAAGCGCATCTAGAAAATTGAAGCCATACTTCCAATGTCACCCTATATGTGTGTTAACTACTTATCCACTTCGAAATTTTTTGCACAAGCCCGAGTTGTCAGGTCGATTGGCCAAATGGTCCATCGAACCTGGTGGGTATGATATCGAATATCAACCCCGAACGGCTATCAAGTCTCAAATTTCAGCAAACTTTGTGGCTGATTTTACGCCTACCCTCGTACCCGAGGTGGAAAAGGAACTTCTACTAAAGTCGGGTACGTCATCGGGGGTATGGACCATATTCACAAACGGTGCCTCGAATGTGAAAGGGTCCAGACTCGACTTTGTTTTGAAGCCACCTACGGGTAGCACTATTAGACAATCTATCAAAACTTCTAGGTTGACAAACAATGAGGCGGAGTACGAGGCCATGATTGCAGGTATCGAATTAGCCAAAATCCTGGGAGCAGAGGTCATCGAGGCCAAATGTGACTCTCTATTGGTGGTAAACCAAGTGAACAAAATATTTGAAGTTCGAGAATATAGTATGCAAATGTATTTGGACAAGTTACAAGTGACATTGGCCCGCTTCAAGGAGTGGACGTTGGACTATATACCTGGGGAGCAAAACAGTGAGGCCGACGCACTTGCGAATTTGGGGTCATCAGTCGAGGAAGATGATATTGTCCCGTGAACTGTTGTCCAGTTGTCGAGATCTGTGGTCGAGGAAGGTCATGCTGAGATAAACTCTACAAGTTTGACTTGGGATTGGAGGAATAAACATGTTGAGTATTTGAAGCACGGAAAGCTCCCTTCGGATCCAAAAGAGTCGAGAGCCCTACGAGCTAAAGTAGTTCGATTCACACTGGATGAAAACGGAACTTTGTACAAGAGGAACTTCGATGGACCATTGGCGGTATGCTAAGGGACGGGGGACACCGATTATGTTTTACGAGAAATCCACGAAGGCACTTTGATTCAAAAAATTATTAGACCCGGGTGTTACTGGGATAAAATGGAGAAAAACACTAAGTTTGTTCGAAAATGTGACAAATGCCAAAGGTTTGCACCGATGATCCATCAGCACGGTGAGCAACTCCATTCAGTCCTATCCCTGAGGCCATTCATGAAATGGGGGATGAACATCGTCGGCCCCCTGCCAACAGCACCAGGTAAAGCTAAATTCATTTTGTTTATGATTGACTACTTTTCCAAGTGGGTGGAAGCACATGCCTTCGAGAAAGTAACAGAAAAAGAGGTCATAGACTTCATATGGGATCACATCACGTGTTGGTTCGAGATACCCACTAAAATCGTATGCGGCAACGGGAAGCAATTTATCGCCAGCAATGTAACAAAGTTCCTTGAAGAACAAAAAATAAAGAGGATCTTATCAACACCATATCACCCTAGCACAAACGGCCAGGCCGAGTCCACAAACAAGACTATTATCCAGAACTTGAAGAAAAGGTTGACTGATGCTAAGGGGAAATGGAGAGAGGTTTTGCCCGAGGTACTTTGGGAATATCGAATGACATCAAAGTCCAGCACAAGAGAAACTCCTTTCTCTTTGGTGTATGGTTCTGAAGCATTAATTCCAGTCAAGGTCGCAGAACCTAGTTTCAGCATGCAACTGAGGAATCAAATAACGAGGCTATGAACACTAGCCTTAAACTATTGGATGAAAAAAGAGAAGCTACACTTGTTCGAATGGCCGCACAAAACCAAAGAGTCAAGAGATATTATAACAGGAGGGCCAACCTTCGCCACTTCGGAGTCGGGGACTTAGTTCTAAGGAAAGTCACCCTCAATACTCGGGACCCGAATGAAGGGAAACTAGGCCTAAATTGGGAAGGACCATATCGAGTCATCGGAGTCGTCAGAAAAGGATCTTACAAATTTGGCACGATGGAAGGCGAACAATTTCCAAACAATTGGAATGTATCACTACTCAAACGATATTATTGCTAAGGTATGATCTTCTCCTTTTTCCATTTGTATTTGAGACTAACTCATTGCAGGTGTTCGATCGAAGATATCGAGGCACCTTTCCATGCGAAGACCTTAGTTTTAAAGCATGCATTGCATTCTTTTTTCCTTAGATCGGGTTTTATCCCAAATGGGTTTTTCCCATGAGATTTTTAACGAGGCAATAACTATGTGCTACCTAAGGGGAATTCAACAGTATCCAATGCTTCTTTTCTATCAACCTCGAATACTGGGGGGCATCACCCTCGGGGACTAACATTTCGAGGAAAATACTTCACGCCTAAGAGGGTCTCGATAGGAAAACATTATAATCGGTCAAACGGTCAGAGGAACTGTGTCCATATAGAATAATCAAGCCCCGATGGAAAAGCATGTACGCATGTATGAATTACTTAAAGAAGCATCCTCTCTATATTAAATACTTTATGTTCTCAAGAAATTTGCTACTATACGAGCTCCATACGTATGATTCTATTTGAGAAAAGGCTCAAGAGCCAAAACACAAATACACCTCGATTACTCGGGGGTTGTCATTGATAGTCAACACATTCGATTTATCTAAACTCGAACTCATAAGACCTCAAAGAGGCATCCCTCGATGTAAAGGCCAAGGCCATCACACTCGGGGACTGACATTTCGAACAAGTTCGAAATGCTATCGGGAAAAAAGTCCAAGAGACATGCCAGAAGGATACGACCATATTAAAGACTACCTTCATAGGAAAAGTGTTTAACCAAAGAATTAGATTCTCTTCCAAAGCTATTTTAAGAAGCACACGGGTTTCTGATAACCAAAGAATAAACTAATAATTGCAAGGAAATTTGTAATTGAAAAGCAATATGATGCACAAAAAGGTAAATGTATTGCAATAGTAGTTCCAATGTCTCTTACAAGTTATATTTTACTCCCTTATATAGGGAATTTATTTATATAACGTCTACCATTTTCAGTAATTAAGCATTAATGACTAATAATGACATTAATGTAACGTTACAATGATTAACCGTAACTGTTGCATGAAGGTTATGTAACGTCTGGCTCATTAATTGAAGATCTCTGAATCTGCCCTTTATTCTTCCCAGATTCATTCTGACCGTGTCTCTTCATCTTCTCAATCAGGTTGAGATTCCCGTAGATGATTACCCCGTGGGTATGTTATTCCGTGCCTCTTTGCCTCGTACCTCTTCATAGAGTCCTGTACAGTTGTTACGTCTTCATTTCTCTACATAGATTGTCGAATCATCACAATTATTACACGTGTGAAGCTCATTTTTACCAATACAGATAGTCCCCCTACTTACCATTTATTTACCGATTAATATTTGGTAAGTGGATACTCATTTTTGGCGAGAATAGTTTGTCGCCGCTTCACTCGTAACATTGCATCCATCTCTGAATGTAGGCATCGCTTGTCACTTCCATTTAATTTCTATGCCACGTGGCATTCCCGGATTGATTCCGCAATTCAGTCACGAAGTGACAGCTTCAATTATGACTTTCACATCACCGTTTTTTCCATTTTTTGACGGTTGGCTTCGAGTATAAATACTTTTTTCCCTTTCTTTACTTTTACGAAAAACTTCTAACCTTCATTCTTTGTTTGCAAATTCTTTGCCTTTTTAAATATGTCTTCTTCAAACCAGCAATCTAAGAGAGTCATCAATGTAGATGATCTTACTCCTTCTTCTACTCCGACACAAAGTAGGAGAGGCGGTAGGCTTAGGAGTTTAGGTTATAATCCTACTAGAGGTTCCTCTTCTTCTCATGCTATTCCCCCGTTTTCTTCTAGGTCTGCCATTTCTTTATCTTCTCCAAGGGCTAGGGCTTCTAGATCTCCTTCAAAAGGTAGATAACACAATGAACCTATGCGTGAGCCGAGGGTCGATGAGATAGTACCTGCGGAGTTTTTCCTTGTTAGGGATAGTCAGGCCTTAAAAGAACAGCTTTCTTCCATGTCTTCTCATGACGGTGCTGACATGTAGCTACCCAGATTGAGGGTTATATCTCTTGTATGCAGGGACTGTTACTGGAAACCTGATTTTCCTGTTGTCGTTCCCAGCAGTAATCAAAGAATAACCTCTTACAAGGTTGGGTATTATTTTGTTTACTTATCCCTTCACGTTAGGATTCAAGCCTCCTATTGACCCCGTTATCATCGAGTTTTGTCGATTCTTCAAAGTTTGTCTGGGACAAGTCGGTACTCTCATGTGGCGAGTTTTTCTGTGCCTTAGATATTTGGCTAATTTAGCTTCGGTACGCTTTACCTTTTATCATCTCATTCACCTCTATTCTCCAATGTTGTTCCGCCAGGGAGTTTTTACTCTCGCGGCTAGGAGTAAAAGGGTGTTAGTGATTCCTGATGATGATAGAGACCGAGAGTGGTACCTCATGTATGTTGTTGTTTCTACTGCTGGTTTAGTAGGCGAAGAAAATCTTCCCTTCCCTGATAAGTGGAATCTTGCACGTGAGTATAGTTTTGCTCACATTCCTTTCCTTTTGTTTTTGATACTCTATTAGTACCCTAACTGTTTCTTTTCTTTGCAGCAATCATGGGAACCGTCGAGAATGTCTCCGGTTTTCGAGATTGGGTAGAAAAACTCTTGTTAACCACTCCATTAGAAGAACGTTCATGGAAATACCTCTCTGGGAGGTTTAGTTGGTAAGTTAAGACTCATGGTAAGCGAAGTTTCATGTTTTTACTTCTTCCCTCTTTTGAGCTTTATTTGACCCCTTTCATTTGGTAGGGTTTCCTGCTCTGCAGCCGTGTCTGCTCCAAAGTTGTTGTATTGGTAAAAAAGAGTTTCATACGTATGATAATTCTTGATGACTCAGCCGGTAACGTGGACCAAGGAAAACATGATTGTTGGACATGATTCTATAAAGAGGCGCGGAGCAAAGAGGCCCGTCTCAATAAACCTACGGGGTAATCAGCTACGAGAAACTCAACCTGATTGAGACAAGGAAGAGACACAGTCAGAATGAATCCGGAAAGAGCTATAGGCAGATTCAGAAATCTTCAATTAATGACCTACACGTTACACAACCTTCACGAAACAGTTACTGTTATTCTTTGTAACGTTACATTAATGTAATAATTAGTCATTAATGTGCAATCATTTCAATAAATAGACGTTATATTAAGGAAATTCCCTATGTAAGGGAATAAAGTATCACTTGTAAGGTCATCTGAACTACGAATACAATACTCTTTACTTTTCTGTGCATCATATTATTGTCTATTTACTTACTCCTTTTTATTTATTATTATTTCCTTGATTATCAGAAGCCCATGTTCCTTCCTAAAAATAGATTTAGGCAAAGGATCTAATTCTTTGGTTAAACAAATTGATTCCGTTATCGGGAATCTGATAACCTTTGTTTGCTTTTCAAAGCGATATCCTCTGAACTATGTCGAACTCCAACGACAATAACCAGCAGAGAACTGGGACTCCATCACCTCTTCCATACCCAAGAGGTTCAAGGGAACAATCCCAAGAGAGATCCAACAACAACAACAATAACAACAACGATAATGATCAAACAGTAGAACATGATCAGCTAAAGCAAATGATTGCAGAGTATGTGAGCCAAGCTTTGCAAGAACTTACAAGGGGATTACCAGCAGCATCACCTGCATCACTGACACCACCTCATAATAACACAATCACCGTGGAAAATCCTCAGCCTGGGTTGGTAAACTCGGCAAGGGATGACACTCCTAACGAATCTCTCGAAGCAAGACCAGGTATGACTAATAACTCTGAATTAAAAATTAACTACTAACCTTGCAGAAACAGGTGAAGGAACAAAATGATCGAATCGAGCAAATTCCTGGAGTACCACCTGTTATCAAAGGCATTGATGTTGATAGATATTCTCAAAAACCTTGGAAACCGAGTGCAGCACCTTTGCTTATACCCAAGAAGTTCAAAATGCCTGATGTCCCTAAGTATGACGGAACAACTGACCTACGTGACCACGTGAATGCTTTTACCACTGGAGTAAAAGGCAACAATCTGACAAAACAAGAAATTGAGTCGGTCCTAGTCAAAATATTTGGAGAAACACTTACCAAAGGAGCCCTAACTTGGTTCTCTCTTCTCCCTGAAAACTCTATAGAATCTTTTGCTGAACTTGCAGATTCTTTCATAAAAGCACACTCCGGTGCACAAAAGGTCGAGAAAAGAATGGAAGACATATTTAAAATAAAGCAAGGAGACATGGAACTACACCGTGAATTTGTAGACAGATTCCAAGGAGAAAGAAGACAACTACCAAGGGTGTCTGATAACTGGGAAGCCATGGCATTTGCGAGAAATCTAAATGACAAAAGCTCAGAAGCCACGAGAAGACTCAAGGAAAGCTTGAGAGAGTTCCTAGCTACAACATAGAATGATGTTTATAACAGGTACAGTACTAAACTTCGAATAGAGGAAGATACCATTGCTCGTTCAAGGGATGATGATCATACCAGATCCAGACGTTCCGAATTAGACAGGAAATCAGGTAAAAACAGGTACGATCCTTACATGGGACCCTCGGGATGAGAGACCTGTCCCAGGTTCAAAAAAATTAGGTCAGAATATAGACCATCAAGCAGAGACACGAGCTCATCCTCATCTAGATCCAGAAAGGATCGAGATGAATGCCACAGAGGTAATGCATGAATTAGGGATCACACCTTCAATGTAAGTACCCATGAAATAGTTTCAATATTAAGAAACATGGGAGATAAGGTTCGATGGCCTAAATAAATGAGGTCAAACCCAAATAAAAGGAATCCATATTTCTGGTGCGAATTCCATAATGATCATGGACACAAGACAGCGGATTGAAGGTTTTTACAAGGTGAAATAGAACAATTATTGAAATAGGGATATTTAACAGATTGTTTTGTGATAAAGGTAAGCATGCATACATGAAGAACAGGTAGGAGCCCCCGAAGCCTCCATCTCCAAAAAGAATCGTCAATGTGATACATGGAGGAGAGGAAGTAGACGGAATAGTTTGCAAAGTAGCCTCAAAAATCACAATTACACACGGAAAGTGGGTTCGAGAAAATCCAAATGCAGATGATATAACCTTTGATGATGGAGATTTCGGCGGACTAATTCTCCCCCACAACGATGCTCTGGTAATATCTTTACTCATTCATAACACTAATGTTAAAAGAGTGTTGATTGATCCAGTTAGTTCAGTTAACATTTTCTTGCTAAGAGTTGTGGAAGAAATGCTCCTGGGAAATCAGGTGATCCCAAAGGCACGAGCCATATCAGGGTTTGAAAACTCTACAGTGATAACCAAAGGAGAAATCGAACTTAGCACTTATGACGAGGGAGTAATTAATAACACCAAATTCCAAGTCGTTGATACTGACATAGCTTATAACGTAATCATGGGAAGGCCCTGGATCCACGACATGAAAGCAGTACCATCCACCTTACATCAGGTAATTAAATTCTCTTCAGAATGGGGAATCAGACAGATTAGAGGTGATCAATAGACCTCTAGAAATATAAATTATGTGGTGCATTATAACAAAAAAGTAGATACGGAAGAACCGAAAGATAGGGAAATCTCCCAAATAGATGTTACCGACCAAACAGGTACGGAAAAAGTTACTGACCGAACAAGTACGAAAAAAGTAAGTGTTCAAACAGATAGGGAAGGAGATACCCACGAGAAGGTGAATCAAGTCACCACGGAAGATGCATTGAATCACACGGACGTGGACCCAGACCGGACATCATCCAAGAACCGAAGGAAGACGAGCACATCAAAACAACTACAAAAGAGCTCAAAGTTGTTCCATTGTTTGAACAAAAACCTGAACAAAAAGTGCATATAGGCACGAGGTTGAGCCCCAATCGAAGCGGTAAGTTAATTGATTATTTAAAGGCTAACGTAGATTGCTTTGCGTGGTCCCACTCAGATATGACAGGTATCCCCCCAGAAGTGATGACTCATAAAATAAATGAAGATCCATCCTTCGTACTTGTTAAGCAGAAGAAAAGAAAGAAAGGACCATTCAAGAACCAAGTGATTGACGAAGAGGTACAGAAACTCTTGAAAATTGGTTCGATACGAGAGGTATAATATGAAGCCGAATCCAGAAAAATGCGCTTTTGGCGTAGAATCAGGTAAATTTTTGGGTTTCCTTGTATCAAACAGGGGAATAGAGGTAAATCCTACTGAACTTAAATCCATAGAAGAAATACCTGATATACTAATAAATAAAAGAAGTTCAAAGACTAACGGGAAGAATTGCAGCTTTGGGAAGATTTATTTCCAGGTCTTCCGAGAAAAGTTTTAAATTATTTTCAGTACTCAAAAAGAAAGATAAATTCGAATGGACTGAAGAATGTCAACAGGCTCTTAAAGATCTGAAAGCTTATCTATCAAAACCCTCGCTGCTATCGTCCGACTTCAGGTACGGGAGATACAACCACGGGTGTAGACTCATCGTCTGAAATCACCCTCCTTCTATGTGACCTATGCACCAAAGTGCCCTCCTCTTCCTCTTCCTCCTCCTCTTCTGAGGTCCTAGTTCCACCAGCCTTTCTCTTAGAAGACGAAGATCCTGAAATAATTTCCTGGGCCTGAGCCAAGGACATTTTGGAAGCAGACACTCCACGGATAGGAAACCCTATCAAAACTAAAGGTTTAAAAAATGAAAGGGATTCGAGCAAGGAAAGAAACGAAAAATCTTCACTTACTGTGAGTTTTCACTTTCTAACCATACTTCCTGGAGAAGTACTTCCAAGCCTTTCCTCCAACGGAGCAATCGAAAACAACTTTTCTATCAAATCACGGATACCGGAGACATTCTCAACAGTACCCATGATTGCTGAAAGAAGAAGAAACAGCTACGTTGTTAATAAAACACTTAAAGCACAAAGAAGAAAAATAACAAATGTGAGCTAAAATGTACTAACGTGCACGGTTCCATTTCTCGGAGAAGGGATAATTTTCTTCACCCACTAAACTAGCAGTGGGCGCAAAAATGTACCGAAGGTACCAACCTCTATCCTTATCGTCTTCAGGGGTTACCAGCACTCTTTTACTCCTAGCAGCCAGAGTAAAAATCCCTTGACGAAATAAGACAGGAGAATAAAGATGAATGAGATGATTAAAGGTGAAAGGAACCGAGGCTAAAGTAGCTAAACACCGGAGACATGCAACAACCCGCCACACAAGAGGACGGACTGGTCCTAAGCAAATATTTAAGAAATGACAGAATTCGATGATGACTAGATCAATAGGAGGTTTAAACCCTAAAGTAAAAGGGTAGGTATAAACGAAAGAATATCTCGTCTTGTAAGACGTTATTCTTTGGTTTCTATTCGGAAAAATGATAGTAAAATCAAACTTCCAAGAACATTCCCTGCGAACAAGGGGAATCAAACTTTCGGTGATAAGGGTAAGATACATGTCGGCACTATCAAGGGATAACGACTGATCTACAAGGACCTGACTATCCCTAGTGAAGGTAAACTCAGCATGAATGATTTCATCAACTTGTGGTTCGTGTAAGGGTTCGTGATGTTCTCTACCCTTAGACAAAGACCTGGAAGCCCTAGCTCTTGGAGAAACTAAAGACCTAGCAGAAGGAGGGGAAGTAATCTGGGAAGAAGAAGAGCCTCTCTAAGGAGTAGAACCTAAACTCCTCAGTATACCACCTCTCCGGCTCTGAGTCGGAGCAGAAGAAGGGGTCAACTCCTCGACATCTATCACTCTTTTAGGCTGGTTCAAAGAAGACATGTTTACGATGACAAGGGAAAAATTCTTTACCAATAAAAAAACAAGTTAGAAGTGTTTCATGAAAGTAAAGAAAGGAAAAAGGTATTTATACTTTAAGACAACCGTCAAACATGGGAAAAAACAATGATGAGAAAGTCATAATTGAAGGTGTCACTTCGTGATTGATGCAGCCGCAAAAAGCTGTAAAAGGCGCTGAGTAACTGCAGAACCAATCCGAAGGGAACACGAAGCTAGAGCATTAAATGGAAGTGACAAGTGATGCCTATGTTCAGAGAAGGATACAATGTTTCGAGGTAAAGCGGCGGCAAATAATTCCTGCCATAAATGCGTATCCACTTACCAAATATTTATTCGATAAATAAATGGTAAGTGGGGGGACTATTTTTATTGGTACAAAATAGTTTCATACGTATGATAATTCTTGATGACTCAACCGGTTACGTGGACCAAGGAAAACATGACTGCTGGTCGTGATTCTATAAAGAGGCGCGGAGCAAAGAGGCACGGCTCAATAAACCTACGGGGTAATCAGCTACTATAAAATCAACTTGATTGAGACAAGAAAGAGACACGGTCAGAATGAATCCGGACAGAGCTACGGGCAGATTTAGAAATCTTCAATTAATGACCTACACGCTACAAAACCTTCACGCAACAGTTACAGTTATTCTTTGTAACGTTACATTAATGTAATAATTAATCATTAATGTGCCATCATTTCAAGAAATAGACGTTATATTAAGAAAATTCCCTATATAAGGGAATAAAGTATCACTTGTAAAGTCATCTGAACTACGAATACAATACTTTTTACTTTTCTGTGCATCATATTATTGTCTATTTACTTACTCCTTTTTATTTATTACTATTTCCTTGATTATCGGAAGCCCGTGTTAATTCCTAAAAATAGCTTTAGGCAAAGGATCTAATTCTTTGGTTAAACAGTTGTCCCTGGAGAAGGCCCAGGAGATCATTTCTGGTTCCTCCTCCTCAAAGAGAAAAGCAAGTGGGCCTAGGACCTTAGAAGAGGATGAGGAGGAGAAAGGTTCGTTAGTTCACAGATCGCGTAGGAGGAAGGTGGTCTATGATTAAAAATCTGCACCTGTAATTGACCCTCATGCGCCCGAGTCTGAACTGTCTTCCCCTGAGGATACAATTCCCTCTCCCGTCCATGAACTAGTTGATCTCTTATTCCGTGAAGGTTTTGGTACCGTTGCTGATGAAGCTCCCCTAGCTATTTTTTCTCCTCCTTCCCCTAAAGAACTTCCCTCAATTACTCCTGTTGTAGTTTCTTCTCCCATGGCTATTCCCGCTCCTATAATTTCTTCTTCTCCCGTGGCTTTTTCGGCCTCTCAGACTTCTCTGCCCGTGACTCCTTTATCTATCCCCACTTCCATTCCTTCTGCTGCAGAAGTAGGGTCTTCCAGCAGGGGGGAGATGAGGCAGGTGATGATAGAGGTTCCAGCAGTGCGTAGCCTCTTCAAAAAGTCGGACCAAGCTGACGTATGGTTGAAACCCTTGATAGGCTCTACCGAGAGAGCAAAGCTGGACAGCCATGGTTCCCTTACTTGGGCGAATGAAATTGTGCACTCTTATTTAAAGGTAAAATTTGTTTTCCTTTGCTTGTGTTCATAAACATTCTTACCATATCTCATTTATCTCCTTTTGTAGATCAATCTTATAGGCACAGAGTTAATGAAGAGGGTTTCCCAAGCGGAACAGGTAGCAAGGGATTTCCGTATTGAGGTAGATAATTAGAAGGAGAAATACGAGAGTCTGGAACTTGAAAAGGAGGAAGTGGAGGAAGAAATATTTGCCTTGGAGAAGCAAGTTAGGGTGATGGAACCAGAATTGGCCATTGAGAAGGCGTCTTCGAACCAGGCAGGCAAGGACAAGAGCGTCTTAGAGTCTTCATTCGTAGAACAGTTGCCCCGTGCCTTTGAAGAGATCAGGAGCTTGAAGGCCTTATTAGACCAGAAGAAGGAGTATTCCCGTGAACTTGTTCAATCACTCACTGAAACCCAGGAAGATCTCCGCAACTCTTTGGAGAAATTTCAATTCCTAGAAAGGTCTCTCGCTCCTTTAAAGGCATCTCATGATGCTGTCGTGACTAAGAGGGATTAATTAAGAGCTGAAGTTGAGCTGTGGGAGAAAGATTATGAAGCTCTTGAATACAAAGCAGCAGTCGATGTTAGCTAGGCTTATATGAAATCTCGTCTCAACACATTCACAGAAATGGGCCAAGAGGGTTTTGACTTGGAAGCCGAAATTGCAAAAACCAAGGAGACCATTGAGAAGTCTCAACAAAGTCAAAATCTCTTCACCTGAAGGTGAGGTTCCTGTTGCTCGTGTCTCTTAATCCCAAGCTTCTCCTCCTGCCAGTGAAGACAACCCCCCATCTGAAGAAGTTTAAGAACTTGGTTCTCTTTTTATTTTTTATTTGTATCAATTGGTGGTTACCCCCAGTCCCATTGGGGGTAAAGTTTGGATCCTTTAAGTCCCCAACTGACAACTTAGGGGAACCTAATGTAAAAATTAATATGGCTTAGACTAAGGTAATTCTTAGTTTATTTTGCCATTATATTAATGCTAGTATGACTTCAGTTTCCTTCGAGTTTTTGTTTCACTCTTTTAAGTTTTTGCATGCTTTATTTTTGAGGTTTTTGGTTTACCTCTAAGTTTTGCATTTATAGAATGCTTAGATTATTCGTGCCATTCCGTAATAGGCATGGTTTATGAAAGAGGGACCTTTTTCGATCGACACTTAATGAAGAAGACGTCTCAACTTCATAATGGTGTAAATATGCAATAGAGAGAAAGGAATTTTTCACATGTCTTTAACAATGTTTTTAAAGAAAGTTTTTGTATTGAACTTTCGTAACATTTCTCATGTGTTTGCATTTCGTCTATAACTCATTTTGCAACTGTTTTTTATTTCAACAGATTTGATATAAACATGTGCTTCATAACTATTTTTCTTTTGCAACAGTTTTTTCGAGTTAATACAAGGGAATAACTGTTTCTGTTTATAACAGTTTTTAATAAGTACGAGGGTGATTCTTTTTCATCTGTAACTGTTTTTCTTTTATAACAATTTTTTTAATAGGTACGAGGATAATGATCTTTCATCCGTAACTGTTTTTATTTATAACAGTTTTCTGAATAAGTACAAGGATTTCGTAACTGTTTACATTTATAACAGTTTTCTGAATATGTACAAAGATGGTGATCATATTGTTTACATTCCATGTCGAGCCTCAGGCTGTCATATTGCCTCTTCCAGTTACCCGATTCAGCCTGCCACTCTTTTATTTCCTGCTCTGCATTAGAAACCCTCCTCATGAGCTTCGTGCCTATAAGATTGATCTACAAAAAGGAAATCAATTAGATACGGCAATTACATGTACGAGAATGAAATGCAAAAGAATGCACTTTACCTTCAAAGTGGAATGCACGATCTCATTAGCCCAGGTAAGAGAACTGTGGCTATCCAGCTTGGTCCTCTCTATTGGGCCTATCAAGGGCTTCAGCCATACATCAGGCTTGCCGGATTTCTTAAAAAGTCTCCTAGTAGTCGGGACTTCGATTAGCACCTGCCTCATCTCTCTGCTGGAAGACCCTACTTCTCTAACAGGAGGAGGCACGGAAGCAGGCTGAGATGAAGAAGCCACGAGCAATGAAGTATGAGGAGCTGAAAATGCCACAGGCAAAGCAGCAACGGGAGCAGTAATAACCAAGGGAGCATAGGAAATAACGGGAATAAATGAAGGAGTTCTACTAAAAGAGGGAGGAAAAACAGCCAAGGGGGATTCATTAACATCAGGTCCAAAGCCTTCACGGAACAAGTGATCCACATAATCACGCACAGGAGAGGGAGAAACATCATCGGAGGTAGAAGGTCCAACTTCAGATACGGGAGACACAGCCACGGGTGTAGACTCATCGTCTGAAATCACCCTCCTTGTACGCGACCTATGCACCAAAGTTCCCTCCTCTTCCTCCTCCTCTTCCGAGGTCCTAGTTCCACTAGCCTTTCCCTTAGAAGACGAAGATCCTGAAATAATTTCCTGGGCTTGAGCCAGGGACATTTTGGAAGCAGACACTCCACGGATAGGAAACCCTATAAAAAATAAAGGGTTAAAACGAGAAAGAGATTCGAGCAAGGAAAGAAACAAAAAGGCTTCATTTACCGTGAGTTTTCACTTTCCAACCGCACTTCCTGGTGAAGTACTTCCTAGACCTTTCCTCCAACGAAGCAATCAACAACAACTTTTCTACCCAATCACGAATACCGGAGACATTCTCAATAGTACCCATGATTGCTGAAAGAAGAAGAAACAACTATGGTGTTAATAAAACACTAAAAGCACAAAGAATAAAAATAACAAATGTTAGCTAAAATGTACTCACGTGCACGATTCCACTTCTTGGGGAAGGGAAGATATTCTTCACCCACTAAACTAGTAGTGGGCGCAGAAACGTACCGAAGGTACCAACCTCTATCCTTATCGTCTTCAGGGGTTACCAGCACTCATTTACTCCTAGCAGCCAGAGTAAAAATCCCTTGACGAAATAAGGTAGGAGAATAAAGATGAATGAGATGATTAAAGGTGAAAGGAACCGAGGCTAAAGTAGCTAAACACCGGAGACACGCAACTACCCACCACACAAGAGGACCGACTTGTCCTAAGCAAATTTTGAAGAAACGACGGAATTCGATGATGACTGGATCAATAGGAGGTTTAAACCCTAAAGTAAAAGGGTAGGTATAAACAAAAGAATATCCTATCTTGTAAGATGTTATTCTTTGGTTGCTATTCGGAATAATGATAGGAAAATCAAACTTCCAAGAACATTCCCTGCGAACAAGGGGAATCAAACCTTCGGTGATAAGGTTAAGATACATGTCGGCACTATCAAGGGATAAAGACGGATCTACAAGAACCTGACTATCCCTAGTGAAGGTAAACTCAGCAGGAATGATTTCATCAACTTGTGGTTCGCGTAAGGGTTCGTGATGTTCTCTACCCCTAGAAAAAGACCTGGAAGCCCTAGCTCTTGGAGAAACTAAAGACCTAGCAGAAGGAGGGAAAGTAATCTGGGAAGAAGAAGAGCCTCTCGAAGGAGTAGAACCTAAACTCCTCAGTATACCACCTCTCCGGCTCTGAGTCGGAGCAGAAGAAGGGGTCAAATCCTCGACATCTATCACTTTTTTAGGCTGGTTTGAAGAAGATATGTTTACGAAGACAAGGGAAGTATTCTTTACAAATAAAAAACAAGTTAGAAGTGTTTCATGAAAGTAAATAAAGGAAAAGAGGTATTTATACTTGAAGACAACCGTCAAACATAGGAAAAACAATGATGATAAAGTCATAATTGAAGGTGTCACTTCGTGACTGATGCAGCCGCAAAAAGCCCTAAAAGGCGCCTAGTAACTGCAGAACCAATCCGGAGGGAACACGTAGCTAGAGCATTAAATGGAAGTGACAAGCGACGCCTATGTTTAGAGAAGGATACAATGTTTCGAGGTAAAGCGGCAGCAAAATATTCCCACCATAAATGAGTATCCACTTACCAAATATTAATCGACAAATAAATGGTAAGTGGGGGGACTATCTGTATTGGTAAAAAATAGTTTCATATGTATGATAATTCTTGATGACTCAACCGGTTACATGGACCAAAGAAAAACATGACTGCTGGACATGATTCTATAAAGAGGCGCGGAGCAAAGAGGCACGACTCAATAAACCTACGGGGTAATCAACTACGATAAAATCAACCTTATTGAGACAAGGAAGAGACACGGTCAGAATGAACCCGGACAGAGCTACGGGCAGGTTCAGAAATCTTCAATTAATGACCTACACGTTACAAAACCTTCACGTAACAGTTACAGTTATTCTTTGTAATGTTACATTAATGTAATAATTAGTCATTAATGTGCCATCATTTCAAGAGATAAACGTTATATTAAGGAAATTCCCTATATAAAGGAATAAAGTATCACTTGTAAAGTCATCTGAACTACGAATACAATACTCTTTACTTTTCTGTGCATCATATTATTGTCTATTTACTTACTCCTTTTTATTTATTATTATTTTCTTGATTATAAGAAGCCCGTGTTCATTCCTAAAAATGGCTTTAGGTAAAGGATCTAATTCTTTGGTTAAATAGTTGTCCCTGGCAAAGGCCCAGGAGATCATTTCTGGTTCCTCCTCCTCAAAGAGAAAAGCAAGTGGGTCTAGGACCTTAGAAGAGGAGGAGGAGGAGGAGGAGGAGGAGAAAGGTTCGTTAGTTCACAGATCGCGTAGGAGGAAGGTGGTCTATGATGACAAATCTGCACCTGTCATTGAACCACATGTGCCCGAGTCTGAACTGTCTGCCCCTGAGGATACAATTCCCTCTCTCGTCCATGAACTAGTTGATCTCTTATTCCGTGAAGGTTTTGGTACCGTTGCTGATGAAGCTCCCCTAGTTGTTTTTTCTCCTCCTTCTCCCTAAAGAACTTCCCTCAATTACTCCTGTTGTAGTTTCTGCTCCCATGGCTATTCCCGCTCTTATCATTTCTTCTTCTCCCGTGGCTTTTTCTGCCTCTCAGACTTCTCTGCCCGTGACTCCTTCATCTCTCCCCGCTTCCATGCCTTCTGTTGCAGAAGTAGGGTCTTCCAGCAGGGGGGAGATGAGGCAGGTGATAATAGAGGTTCCAGCAGCGGGTAGCCTCTTCAAAAAGTCGGGCCAAGCTGACGTATGGTTGAAACCCTTGATAGGCTCTACTGAGAGAGCTAAGCTAGAAAACCATGGTTCCCTTACTTGGGCGAATGAAATTGTGCACTCTTATTTAAAGGTAAAATGTTTTTTCCTTTACTTGTGTTCATATACGTTCTTACCATATCTAATTTATCTCCTTTTGTAGATCAATCGTATAGGCACAGAGTTAATGAAGAGGGTTTCCCAAGCGAAGCAGGCAGCAAGGGATTTCCGTATTGAGGCAGATAATTAGAAGGAGTAATACGAGAGTCTGGAACTTGAAAAGGAGGAAGTGGAGGAAGAAAAATGTACCTTGGAGCAGCAAGTTAGGGTGATGGCAGCAGAGGCTGTTGAGAAGGCGTCTTCGAATGAGACAGGCAAGGACAAGAGCGTCTTAGAGTCTTCATTCGTAGAATAGTTGCCCTGTGCCTCTGAAGAGATCAGGAGCTTGAAGGCCTCATTAGACCAGAAAGAGGAGTATTCGGGTGAACTTGTTCAATCACTCACTGAAACCTAGGAAGATCTCTGCAACTCTTTGGAGAAAGTTCAATTCCTAGAAAGGTCTCTCGCTCCTTTAAAGGCCTCTCATGATGCTGACGTGACTAAGAGGGATGAATTACGAGTTGAATTTGAGCTGTGGGAGAAATATTATGAAGCTCTTGAATACAAAGCCGCAGTCGATGTTAGCTGGGCTTATATGAACTCTCATCTCGACACATTGACAGAAATGGGCCAAGAGGGTTTTGATTTGGAAGCCGAAATTGCAAAAACCAAGGAGACCATTGAGAAGTCTCAACAAAGTCAAAATCTCTCTTCACTTGAAGGTGAGGTTCCTGCTGCTCGTGTCTCTTAATCCCAAGCTTCTCCTCCTGCCAGTGAAGACAACCCCCCATCTGAAGAAGTTTAAGAACTTGGTTCTCTTTTTATTTTTTATTTTTATCAATTGGTTGTTACCCCCAGTCCCATCGGGGGTAAAGTTTGGATCCTTTAAGTCCCCAACTGACAACTTAGGGGAACCTAATGTAAAAATTAATATGGCTTAGACTAAGGTAATTCTTAGTTTATTTTGCCATATATTAATGCTAGTATGACTTCAGTTTCCTTCGAGTTTTTGTTTCACTCTTTTAAGTTTTTGCATTCTTTATTTTTGAGGTTTTTGGTTTACCTCTAAGTTTTGCATTTATAGAATGCTTAGATTATTCGTGCCTTTCCGTAATAGGCATGGTTTATGAAAGAGGGCCCTTATTCAATCGACACTTAATGAAGAAGACATCTCAACTTCATAATGGTGTAAATATGCAATAGAGAGATAGGAATTTTTCACATGTCTTTAACAATGTTTTTAAAGAAAGTTTTTGCATTGAACTTTCATAACATTTCTCTTGTGTTTGCGTATCATCTATAACTCATTTTGCAACTGTTTGTTATTTCAACAGATTTGATATAAACATGTACTTCATAACTGTTTTTCTTTTGCAACAGTTTTTTCGAGTTAATACAAGGGAATAACTGTTTCTGTTCATCTGTAACTTTTTTTCGTTTATAACAGTTTTTTGAATAGGTACGAGGATAATGATCTTTCATCCGTAACTATTTTTATTTATAACAGTTTTCTGAATAAGTACAGGATTTCGTAACTATTTACATTTATAACAGTTTTCTGAATAAGTACAAAGATGATGGTCTTTATCCATAACTGTTTTCAGTTACAACAGTTTTCTGAATAAGTACAAAGATGTGCATTTCTACCTCGTAACTAATATTCTGCCTTTAACCTGAACTTTCGTTTACATTCACGAATATGTTTTTCGAAGGTTTTTTGAATCAAGCTTTGTATTTTGAGTCTTTGGCTCTTTTGATTTTGCTCGTAATACTTGACTTGTTGGGAAGATGGATATTTAAGGCTTGATCTTTTGACTTTTTAGTAGTCTTCTTTGCTTTAGCTTTGTCTTCCATACTGTATAGCCCCCCAAGTTTTTGAGCTTTGAAGAATGAAATCTCGAGCACTTGACTATTCCTTCCTTGTGGTCCTTTTCCTGAAAAGGAAAAACATACGGGACTCGAAGGTATATAATTTTTTTAATGATGACTGCTTAACCCTTTAAAACGTCCATCAGAAAGTTGTAACCCTAGACCGGGAATTCAGTTACTTCCTCGTGTCTTTGCATGTCTAATATCATCATCTGGTGATGGGTTAGCTTTTTGCCTATCATCTAAAATAGTTAGTATAATTTTAACTGTACAAAAGTAAAATCGAACGTAGTGATACCTGACCGGGGGTATTGCTTTTCCTTAGAAGTAATACTTCTTCAAGTGGACGGCATTCCAGCTGGTTGGTAAGATCTTGCCGTCCATAGCCTCCAGCTTATAAGCGCCTTTCCCAGCAATGCCACGGACTTTGTAAGGTCCTTCCCAATTTGGATTTAGCTTTCCCGCACCAGCTTCTTTCGTTGACAGGAAAACTTTTTTGAGAACGAAGTCCCCAATTTTAAAATATCTGAGGTGAGCTTTTCTGTTGTAATATTGCTCTATGATTTGTTTTTGAGCTTCCATACGTATTAACGCAGCTTCTCTTCTTTGCTCGAGCAAGTCCAAATTGGTTCTCAACTCGTTGTTGTTAGTTTCTTCCGTTGTTGTTGTAAACCTTGTGCTTGGTTCGCCAATTTCCACCGGTATCAAAGCCTCTGACCCGTAAACAAGAGCGAATGGAGTTTCTTCTGTGACTATTTTTGCAGTTGTTCTATAAGCCCATAATACTGTCGGTAACTCATCAGGACAGTTTCCTTTGGCTTTCTCTAACCGTTTCTTTAGGTTTTTGACAATGACTTTGTTCGTTGACTCGGCTTGCCCATTAGCCACAGGGTGATATGGTGATGCAGTGATTCGTTTGATTTGCCAACTTGTGAAGAATTCCGTGATTTGAGAGCCTATGAATTGCGAGCCATTATCACATACGATCTGCTTCGGTATTCCAAAGCGGCATATTATGTTTCGCCATATGAAGCTTTTCACTTCTTTTTCATGCACATGTTTAAAGGCTTCTGCCTCCACCCATTTTGTGAAATAATCAGTTAATACGAGTAAAAATTGTACCTTTACTTTAGTTGGTGGAAAAGGTCCTACTATGTCCATGACCCATTTCATAAATGGCCATAGTGATACCACTGGGTGGAGTAACTCTGCCGGTCGATGCATGTTATTAGCAAACCGTTGGCACTTTTCGCATTTAGCTACGAAACTTTTGGCCTCTTCTTCCATTTTGGGCCAATAGTACCCTGCTCTGATTAGGGTTTTGACTAAAGATCTTGCTCTTACATGATTTCCATAGTGTCATTCGTGGACTTCCTTCATCACGAACTCTGTTTTATTGGGTCAAAGGCATTTTGCTAAGGGACCTCCGAATATTTTGCGGTATAGAGCATTGCGAATGAGGCAGTACCGTGCATCTTTTCAGCGTAGTGCTTGAGCTGCTTTTCTATCTTCAGCTACGGTACCATTCTACAAAAATTTTAAAATTTCGTTTCTCCAATCCCAGGTTAAATTGTTAAATGTTACCTCATTTTTATCCTAGTCGATCACTGAGTGAAATAAGTGAATGACAATTGCATTGTCTTTGTTTGACACTTCTGCATTTGCTGCAAGGTTAGCTAATGCATCCGCTTCTGATTTTTCCTCCTTGGGTATTTGCATAATTTTCCATGATTGGAATTGTCTTACCAGGTCTCGTGCCTTTTCCAGGTATTGTTGCATACGAGACTCTCTTGTGATATAAGTCCCCTGCATCTGGTTTACTACCAGTTGAGAGTCATTTTTATCACGATTTGCTCGATTGAGAGTTCCCCTGCCAGTTCAAGTCCTGCAATGACAGCTTCGTACTGTGCTTCATTCTTAGTTATGGGATTACATTTAATAGCTTGCCGTATCTTTTCACCCGTGGGTGATATTAAAACTATTCCTAAGCCAGCTCATTTTATATTAGAGGAGCCATCAGCAAATAGGATCCATATACATGGATTAGCCCCGTTAAAGAGTTGTAACTCTTTTTCCACTTCAGGAATTATGCTGGTATTAAAATCAACAACGAAATCAGCTAAAATTTGAGACTTTATTGCAGTCCTAAGCTGCTATATTATGTCATGCTCACTCAATTATATTTCTCATTTAGCTAATCTTCCCAATAATTCTTGTTTATGCAGAATATTTCTCAATGGGTATGAAGTCACAACAGTAATGGGATGACATTGAAAATATGGTCTTAATTTTCTAGCTGCAATAATAGGAACTAAAGCTAATTTTTTCAGATGTGGGTATCCTGTTTCAGCGTCTAATAAGGACTTTCTTACGTAATAAATTGAAGATTTTTTACCTTTGTCTTCCATTACCAATACTGCACTTACAGCAATTTCTGCTACGGCAAGATAGACATACAATTTTTCCCCTTCTTTTGGTTTTGACAGCAGCAGGGGTTTTGATAAATATGCCTTCAGATCTTTGAGAGACTGTTGACATTCCTCAGTCCATTCGAACTGATTCTGTTTTTTAAGAACGGAAAGGAATTTTAAAAGTCGTTTTCGAAGACCTGGATATAAATCTCCCCAAGGCTACAATTCTTCATGTTAGTCTTTGCACTTCTTTTTTGCTTATAAGTATATTGGGTATTTCATCAATAGCTTTAATTTGAGCAGCATTTACTTCAATTCCTTTATTTGACACAAGGAAACCCAAAAACTTACCTGATTCTACGCCAAAGGCGCATTTTTCCGGATTCAGTTTCATATTATACATGCGTAAAATATCAAAGGTAATTGAAAGATGCTGGAAACGATCTTCTGCTTGTGTTGATTTTACCAGCATGTCATCGATGTAAACCTCCATTGTCTTTCCTAGATGTTCCTGGAACATCTTGGTCACTAGCCTTTGATATGTGGCTCCAGCATTTTTCAGGCCAAAAGGAACGACATTGTAACAATAAGTCCCCATGTTTGTAATAAAGGAAGTGTTTTCCTCGTCTAAGGGATCCATTTTTATCTGATTATAACTAGAGTATGCATCCAAAAAGCTTTACAATCCGTGGCTTGCAGTGGCATCAATCATTTGATCTATGTGCCGTAATGGAAATTAATCTTTAGGGCATGCTTTATTTAAATCCGTGTAATCTACACATACTCTCCATTTACCATTCTTTTTGGGTACCACTACAGTATAGGCTAACCAATTAGGGTATTTTACCTCACGTATTGAACTAATTTTCAAGAGTTTCTGTACCTCATAGTCGATCACTTGGTTCTTGAATGGTCCTTGCTTTCTTTTCTTTTGCTTGCCAGGCACGAAGGATGGATCTTCATTTAGTTTATGAGTCATCACTTCCAGTGGGATACCTGTCATGTCTGAATGGGACCAAGCAAAGCAATCTGTGTTAGTTTTTAAATAATCAACTAACTCACCTCTTCTGCTGGGACTTAGCCTCGTGCCTATGTGGACTTTTTGTTCAGGCTTCCGTTCGAATAGTGGAACAGCTTCGAGTTATTCCATAGTTGTTTCGATATGTTCATCCTCTTCTGGTTCCTAAATGAGATCAGGTCTGGAATCCGTGTCCGTATGTTTTGGTATTTCTTCCGAGGTGACCTGGTTCACCTTCTCGTGGCTATCATTTTTCGTACCTGTTTGAATAATAATTTCTTCTATACCTGTTTGAGCAACAATTTTTTCCGTCCCTGTTTGTGCAACCGTACTTGCCTGAGTGGTTTCCTTATCTTTTGATTCTTCCGCTTCTTTGTTATAATGTACCACGGAATTTATACTCCTTGAGGTTTGCTGATCACCTCGAATCTGTTGAATTCCCCATTCGGAAGGGAATTTGATTACCTGGTGTAAGGTAGATGGTACCGCTCTCATGTCATGGATCCATGGTCTCCCCATGATTATGTTGTAGGCCATGTCAGTATCAATGACTTTGAACCTAGTATTTTTTATTACTCTCTCTACATAAGTGCTAAGCTCAATTTCCCCTTTTGTTATGACTGTAGAGTTATCAAACCCAGATAAGGCTCGTGCTTTTGGGATTACTCGATCCTCCATTAACATTTCTTCCACAACTCTTGATAGGATAATGTTAACTGAGCTACCTGGATCAATCAACACTTTTTTTACGTTAGTGTCATGTATAAGTAAGGATATTACCAATGCGTTATTGTGTAGGATTATTAATCTGTTGATGTCTGCATCGTCGAATGATATATTTTTTGCTTCCATATCATCACGAATCCGCTTCCCATGCGTAATTGTGAATTTTGTGGTTCTTTGGCAGACTACTCCGTTTACCTCCTCACCCCCGTGTATTACGTTGACTGTTCGTGTTGAAGATGGTGGCTTTGGTGGCTCCTGCCTGTTCTTCATATATGCCTGCTTACCTTTTTCACTAAACAATTCTATTAGGTAGCCCTGTTTTAATAATTGTTCTACCTCACCTTGCAAAAATCTATAGTCTGACGTTCTGTGTCCATGGCCATTATGGAACTCACACCAAAAGTCTGGGTTCCTCTTATTTGGGTTCGACCTCATTTCTTTGGGCCACCGAACCTTATCGCCCATATTTCTCAGTACTGCAATTAATTCAGAAGTACTTACAATGAAGTTGTGCTTTCCAATTCTTGTATTACCTCTGCTTCGTTCATCCCGATCCTTTCTAGATCTTTATGAGGACGAGTTCGTATCTCTATTTGATGGACTGTATTCTGACCGAACGTTTTCAAACCTGGAATGAGTTTCTCGTCCTGAGGGTCCCATATAAGGGTCGTACCTGTTCTTACCTGTTCTCCTTTCTGGTTCGAAGCGTCTAGAACTGGTTCGATCTTCAGTTTTTTATTGGGCAATGGTATCCTCCTCTATTCGCAGCTTGGTACTATACCTGTTATAGACATCGTTCCATGTTGTGGCGGGAAATTCTCTTAAGCTTTCTTTGAGCATTCTCGTGGCTTCTGAACGTTTGTCATTTAAATTGCTTGCAAATGTCATGGCTGCCCAATTGTCAGGTACCCTTGGTAGCATCATTCTTTCGCGTTGGAACATGTCTACAAATTCACGAAGCAACTCCGTGTCTCCCTATTTTATTTTGAATATATCCTCCATTCTTTTTTCGACTTTTTGCACACCGGAATGCGCTTTTATAAAAAAAATCTGCAAGCTCAGCAAAAGAATCAATAGAGTTTTCAGGTAAAAGAGACTACCAGGTTAATGCTCCTTTAGTGAGTGTTTCTCCGAACTTCTTGACTAGTACTGACTCAATTTCTTGTTTAGTGAGGTCGTTGCCTTTTACCCCGGTGGTAAAAGCAGTTACATGATCGCAGGGATCAGTTGTCCCATCATACTTGGGAACGTCAGGCATCTTGAATTTCTTGGGAATAGGCAGGGGTGCTGCACTTGGTTTCCAAGGTTGTTGAGAATATCTATCAACGTCAATGCCTTTGATAACAGGTGGTAGTCTAGGAATTTGTTCGATTCGATCGTTTTATTCCTTCACTTGTTTCTGCAAGGTTAGTAATAAAGATTGTAATTCTGGGCTATTGGACATACCTGGTCTTGCTCCGAGAGATTCGTTAGGTGTACACCCACTTCATGAGTTTGCTAATCCAGATTGAGGATTTCTACAGTTATGGTGTTGTTAGGAGGCGGTGTAGGTGATGTTGTCGGTATCCCCCTCACGAAGTCTTGTAAGGCTTGGTTTACATATCCAGCAATTATTTGTTTCACCTGATGTTGTTCTCTTGTTTGATCATTACTGTTATGATTGTTGTTTTGAGTAGTAGATCTTTCTGGGGATGGTTCACTTGAACCTCGTGGGGTTCCAGCAGGTGATGGAACCGGAGTTCCAGTCCTCTGTTGGTTGTTATCGTTGGCGTTCGACATAATTCAGAGAATGTTTGCTTGAAAGTAAACAAAGATTATCAGATTCCCGGTAACGGAACTAATTTGTTTAACCAAAGAATTAGATTATGTGCCAAAGTTATTTTAAGAAGCATTTCTGATAACCAAATAATAAACTAATAATTGCAAGGAAATTTGTAATTGGAAAGAAATATGATGCACAAAAAGGTAAATGTATTGCAATAGTAGTTCCAATGTCTCTTACAAGTTATATTTTACTCCCTTATATAAGGAATTTCTTTATATAACGTCTACCCTTTTCAGTAATTGAGCATTAATGACTAATAATGGCATTAATGTAACGTTACAATGATTAACCGTAATTGTTGCATGAAGGTTATGTAACGTCTGGCTCATTAATTGAAGATCTATGAATCTGCCCTTTATTCTGCCCGGATTCGTTCTGACAGTGTCTCTACATCTTCTCAATCAGGTTGAGATTCCCGTAGCTGATTACCCCGTGGGTATGTTATTCCGTGCCTCTTTGCCTCGTTCCTCTTCATAGAGTCCTGTCCATTTGTTACGTCTTCATTACTCCACATAGATTGATGAATCATCACAATTATTACACGTGTGAAGCTCTTTTTTACCAATACAAAAAGGCTACGGTCAAAACTACGCGGCTCGTTGACGTCCGACTTTCACTATGAACTAAAGGTCTTCAAATACTTCAAAAACAGTTAAATAAAGGCTACCCTCGGCAAAATAATCAAAAGGCTTCGATAAAATCATCCCTCGAAAAATGTCAAAAGGTATCGTATTACTTGCATGCAAACTTGTGCTAAGGCATTAGAAACAAAAGGGGGCCCGATCGACACTGAACCCTCGAAAAATCCCAACGGGTAAAAGATGCGTGCCAAGGCACAAACATAAAAATTCTTCACTAAGTCTTTTTAGCCGAAAGGGGAAGTAATAGCCATCTCTTAGAGTCCATAATGGCCTGACTAAAATGCGCCTAAGGATTCGAGACTTCTTTCTCACTCCATCCGAACCCAAGGGTTCAATTATCCCGAGCACAAACAAACATTTTGATTATAGCTCGAAGACCTATCATCATTCGACCCTAAGGGGTATATGCTCCGAAGGTTCGAACCTTATTCGAATCCAAGCACGGCAACTTCAAAGAGACCATCCGAGATAGAATCTCGAATACACCGTTCGAAGAATGAAATTATTGCAAGAAATTGTAAAGGAAGAAATACTAAGAAGACATTCAAAGAAATTTCTTCTTTTTATATATTCAAAAGGTGATATGTACAAGAGTTCAACAAAAGAGAAAATACAAAAAAGAAGGAAAATTCCTATCTACACTTCGGGAGCAGCTTCTCCTTTGGGGACAACTTCTCCCTTGTGGGCAGCTTCTTCATCGGGAGTGGGTTACGCTTCAGGACCTTCTTCATTATCGGACCCGCCTTGGTCTCCTTCACCATTGTCATCGTCATCGGAGGAGATAAGAAACCTAGCATCGGCTTCATCCGCCTTTGTTTGGGCTATCACTTCAGAGAGATCGAAGCCACTTGCGTGAATCTCCTCAAGGGTCTCCCTCCGAGATTGGCACCTGGCTAAGTCATTGCTTTGCTTTTCCCAATCGGCAGCTTTCCTTAGCATCATTTGAGAAGCTTCGGTGTCCCTTAAGTACACAGTAAGAGTTTTGTTGTCCGTAATCTTTGTTTTCTCAACCTCAGCCCTAGCATCAGCAACCTCGACCTCAATTTTGGAAAGCTTGGCCTCGAGCTTGGTGATCCTTTCAACCTGAGCCGAACTGCTCTCTTTGACATTCCTAAGCTGAGCCTAGGTCGATGTCAGTTTGGTTAGTGAAACCTCCTTACCTGCAGCAAAGCCGTCCATCTTTTTTTTCCATTGATTACACTCGGCATTAACCCGGTCAACCTCGCCTCGAAGCTGCCACAACATCTCCACATTTTGCTACAAGTGAGACATCGAAGCATTAGCTTCCATAGTTAGGAGGAGAAGGCCATACCCTTTCAAAATGTTAGTTACCTTCTTGTCCAGCTCGGCCTCACACTCTCGAGCGTTGGTTAACTCCACCCGAAGATCTTTTATCTCCTCCTCCTTCTGACTGCAAAGGAGCCTAAGGGCCTTCCCTGCACCCAAGGATTTATTCAGCTCGGCCTCACACTGGCTCAGGTCGGCCTTGAACTTGGCAAAGTCCTCCAAATAAAAGGAGCTATCAGTTAAAGTAAGGAAAAAGGAAATTATAATGTTAAGAAGTGGAAGCTTACCTTAGAGAAGAGACGTTGGGCCTCTTCGAAGATGGAAGACGCATCAACGAGGTCGGTATCATCGACCCCAGTAAAACAATCCTGAAAAGGATCGTCCTCACTAGGGGCTCTGCCTAAGTCAGATGTTCTTAAGTCCCGGGCATCCCTTATGGCTTCCTCGGAGTAAGCTGGTAATGACGGAGAATTACCCATTGTCAAGGACCCGAGGCACTCTGTTCGGTCGTGGGGACCTGGGAACCTATTTTCTTTGTGGTGCTCGTCGGAGGCTGGAGAACAACCATAACCTCGGGCGATTCGGGAGCTTTTCCCTTTTATTTCTTTGAGATTTCCTCTCCTCAAGGTTTGATCTCTAGCTCGGAGGGTTTGTTCGATTTCTTGGTCTGATTCACCAACGCTGAAACCTCACCCTCATCTTCCTCGTCATCCATAAACTAGTGGACTGAATCTGTGTCCACAGGAATGACGTTCTTCCTACGTCTCCGAGCGGAACCCACTTTATCTTGGGGGTCTTTGAGCTTTGAGATCGGGGACTCAATATTTTCCCCAGAAGAAGCCGACCTCATTTCAGAGAAATCCCCGATGCCTGCATAATAACAACTAAGTATTAGAAGGGAAGTGTTTCCGATAAAGAAGAAAAGTACCAAGATTTTACCATGGTGTTTGGCTTCCCACTTACCCTTCGACAAGTCACGCCACTTGTTTTGTCATACGAGGAGGTCGACTAGAATCCGGACCCATTCCTCGAGATCGGGGATCACATGGGGCATCCAAGCGACCGCTGCAGATAAAAATGAAAACTTCATGCAAAATATAGTTAAAATGCGACAAATCGTTGAGGAGATAACTTCACTTACGATCGAAGTTCCATTTTTCTGGGAATGACATTCTATCCTCGGGGATGACATTTCTGGTCCTAACTCGAATGAACCAGCTCATCCATCCTTGATCTCTGTCTTCATCGTTGCTGGCGGAAAAAGACTTGGTTGACCGGCGTTGAAGTTTGATTAACCCTCGGAAAAATTGAGGCCTGTATAGACGGATAAGGTGGCCGAGGGTAAATTCAAGCCCCAAGAAGCGGAGCATGATCCCTATCTGCCATAAATATGGTTGTATTTGGCATAGGGTAACTTGGTACATTTTGCATAAATCGATCATAATTGGATCGAGGGGATCCAATGTGAAGGGGTAAGTGTACACACTTAAAAAACCCTCCACGTCGGTGGTAATGCTTTCTTCCAGGTGGGGATCTATACCACGACCCTTTCCTCCCAGCCACAGTCCTTTTTCACGACTTCGAGATGTTTCTCCTTTATCGAATATATGTACCTAGAAGCGTGCTCACATCGTCCTGGAACATCGAGAGGATTTTCGTTGGTGAAATCTTTGTTTAAGGTTCAACCACTAGAAACGATCTCGTGAAAGTCCGGCGTCTTATCGGTTGCCGAACGGGAAGAAGAAGAGGAAGTTCCCTCCTTTTGAGGAATTTTTTTTAAGTTTTAGCCATTGATTTTGGTTGAAAGAAGCGGAAGGAAATAAAATTGATAACTTTTAGTGTTAAAAGGGAGGAAGAACTAGTGGCGGACGAGAAAGAGATAGAGAGAAGAAGAGATCAGCGGAGTTGTAAAGTGGAGGTAAAAGTTGTTAATGAGGCAAGTACCCCTATAGTTATAGAAGAGAGACAACGTTTCGACGGCGTTAGTGGTCGACTGCCACTGACACGCATTTAATGTTTTGGGAAAGCATAGCAACGGGACGTTTTAGTTTCCTCGAATGCTTACGTCATGAGGATGATGTCATTATCTGGGACTCCAGAAATTCGAGGCTCAAATCGTTTCTTATCATTTTATTTTAAGAAACGCGGGGACTATCTGTACACCGTCGAAATCAGGTAAGCCCGATTTCATGAGGTCGAGGAGTCACTCCGAACCCGAGTTCAAAATGGACCAAGCAAGCTCAGTAGATCGAGCTCGAACCTGATGATGGAGTGTGAGGATTGAGGACCAAAGCGCACAATACTAGGGCCGAGTATGACCTATTTCGAGATAAGGCCATTATGGGTTAGTAACAAAATATGCGAGATTCCCGCAATGGCACAATGATCAAGGCATAATTTCCAGAACGTATTTGTACAAATTCGTACCAGGCGGTTAGACAGGTGTGCAAATGAAATTCCTTACTAGAAATAGAAATGTACCTCATTTAGGACTCCCCTATTATATAAAAATGAGCCTATTCATTTGTAAAGGGAATCAATCATTGGCAAAGAATATATAATCTTACTTTTTCATTCACCTGTCATCAGAATTGTTCCTTAGCTCTGTTACACTTTCTTTACTTTACTGTTCAGCTCAATGTCATCTTGGCTCGAGGTCAAGGCTCGCTCATACGCTGGTTTGATATAACTTGCTCACTTAAATCATACATTTGTCTTCTTGTTTATCAATTAGTATTGAACTAAATCACATAGCTTTTAGACCTCAACATAAGTTTAATTGTTACTCAGATCTTAGAGTAAACAACATGTATTGGCATTATTCATTACACAATTGTCTATTCGGGTGGAGCTAGAGTTTAACTCACGAGTTCGGTCGAATTTACTAGTTTTGGTTTAAATTTTATATTTGTGTTTACCTCAAAATTCGAGTAACAGTTAAACTTGTATTTTGGTTTTAAGGATACGTGATCTGATTTAATACCAATTGATAAATGACGAATTCAATAAATGAATTGAACGACAAAATAAATCAAACTAGTATTGTAGCAATATATCGACCTCGATTCAGGATAGCCTCGAGATCAAGTAGTAAGAACAGTAAGAACAACAGTGAGTAATAAGTAAATAGAGAGCAGCGTGCATATTATTTTCAGTGAATGTATCATGATTACAAATGAATAGGTTCCCTCTTTATATAGTAGAGGAATCCTAAATAAGGCACAACTCTAATAACGGGAACAATTCCCATGATTGATGTCAATAACCGTTAGCATTTCAATTCCTTTCGAGATTTCCGCCGAGATCTTTGGTTGATTACTAATATTCATTCCATTACTCGGTGTCGGTCATGCTTGGTCTCGATCCTCAGCGAGTGCTTCGGTCTTTGTGCTTATACTATGACATCGAGCTCGAACCAGTCATATCATGAGCTTGCCTTCGAGTCAGCTCATCGATCCCACAAAATCGGGCATATCAAATTTCGACCGTATAACGATAGTCTCCGTGTTTCTTAGAGTAAAATGATAAGAAACAATTTGAGCTTCAATTCCCTAATGCCTCGATTATGACGTCGTCTTCATGACGTAAGCGGATGTGACCGAAACGTCCCGTTGGTTTGGTTCCCCAAATCATCAATGCATGGCAGTTGGAGGTCGGACACTAGCGCTACTGAACCGTCTCCATGAGCCTATAAATACCATCTCCTTTATTGAACCAAACTTTACTTTTGCTTTGATTAAATCTCTCAGCTTTCTAAGTCTTCTCATCTTCTTTCTATTGCCGCCTGTTACACCGCTATTATTTTCGCCGGAACCACCAACTTTATACATACCTTCGACCTTCTTCACTTACACAAATGGATAAAACCTCTAAGACGGTACCGCAGAAGGAAAAGACCTCCTCATCACAGTCGGCCGCAATAAGACGCCAGTGGAGCCTCGTATTGAAGAGTGTGCTCCTGGGTTGTGCGAACTGACTTCCGAATTCAAGGTCGACATGCCTTCCTCAGTTCCTGGCCGATGTGATGTCTTGGTACATCTGCTCGATATCTTAAGACGATCTCGAGCAAGTGAAAAAGGAACGTAACTAGGGCAACAAACAGGTGGTGATCCATTCCCCCGAGGAGGACATCACTACCCATGTGAAAGGGTTTTAAGTGTTTACACTTACTATTTCACATTGTGCCCCGTAGATCCAGTAATACTCGATTTTCCCAATATCAAGTGACCCTGGTATAGATCTATCCTTCATTTTGGCATACCGTAATCCTGATCATATTCTTTTCGAGCAAAGTCGAGGGGATGTCTTTCACCCTCGACCATTTAATTAGGTTATATAGCCCTCGCCTTTATCGAGGTGGGTTGATAAAGCTCCAGCGTTGGTCCACGAAAGAACTATTCTCGAGCATAGACGAGGACAAGGATCGATGGTAGATGGGTCGATTCGTCTGAATCAAGACCTCCGATCTGATCCCCGCCGAGAAAATGCCATTCACCGAGGAATGGAACATGAAGCGTAAGTTTGATTTCATCGATGGTGTTTATCATTTAGCTTTCTTAATGTATTTCCTGATCGAAGTTCTTTTTCATATTGCAGCTTCCACTTGGTTTCCTGGTTCGATTCTGGACCTCAAAGTTTGGGTTCGACAACTGGCCTCTACTTCTTCGTATGCCGAATGTTGTTGGCCTGATTTGGCCAGTGGTCTGTGGGAAGCTAAAAACCTTGGTAAGTTCCTTTGTTCATACGTTGATGCTTCTCTGTAAAAATATCATTTTTAACTCAGTCTCTCCTCATGCAGGCCTTGGAGAAAATGATGTCATGAGGCCACCTCCACTCAGGGAAGATGATGTTCCGCAGCCGCCCAAAGAGAAGAAGAGGCGAAGGGCCTCGTTACTTGATACCCTGAATCCCAGAAAGAGTAGGGCTCAAAAATCGAAGATGGACCCTGCTTCTTTACTTTCTGATGTAGCTCAACGACTTCGGGAGGAGGACAAAGTAGGAGAGGATGACGACTACTTGTTGATAGCTCGTGAGAAGGGAAGCACTGAAGCTTCCAAGGCCGCTGAGCTGGTGGTGGTCGAGGCGGTTCAATATCTAACCGAAGGAATCTCGGAGGGAAGTACGAGCAGAGTTCCCGAGCCATCGAGTAATAAAAGTGTACCCCGTTATGATGAACAACTGGCTGGTGTGGCTCAAGGGTCTAGCTCCGAGGCCCTTCAAAGAGAAGAGAATGTCCCAAGCGACTCACTTGGGAAAATTAATATAGACGATTCGTCGCCCGGCCCTACATTCTCCGAAGGGCAATTCCAAGATGCTCAGGCTATGGGTTCCGACGTGGGAATGACCCATGAAGGAAATGATATATTTTAGGGGTGCTTTGCGGGGATCGAAGAGGGTCCCGACCTGGATACTTCATTCATTTTGATGAGGCTCAGCGGTTTCTCAAATAAGTAAGTTTCATCCTCTATATTTATGCTTATGTTTTATTCTCTTCTTCCAAGTATGACTTTTTTCCTTTGTGTATAGGCCATGACGCTCCATCAAGAAGCGTCATCCAAAATCCGGGTTGAGCTGACCTGGTATGAGGCCGAACTCAAGAAGCTCGTAGAGGAGAGAGATGTCCTCAAACTCCTCTATGTTCAAAAAGAGGAGGAGATCAGAGGCCTCCGAGCCAAACTGACAAGGGATCATCGAGAACATACTGAGCTCATCGAGCGGGTAATGTAACTTTTTGGGAGTTTTTTACATATTCATTTAACTTTTTAATTAACATTTTGACTTTGCAGGCCCAACAAAAAGTCGAGTTGGCGGAGCAGCTTCGAGAGGGGCCAAGATGAAGGAGGACGAGACTCTAGGGTGGAAACATCATATGGATCGTCTTGCCTTGGAGAAAGACGCGCTTTGGGCCCAACTGAATTTGGTCGAGTGCCAACTTCAAAGTATGAAGGAGGAAAGCTTAGCCCGGGCATGGAGGATTGAGGAGCTCGAGTCTAAGTTGATCGTTGAGCTTGCAAAGGCTAAGTCTGAGGTGGAGGCGCTCGTTTCCTCTTACCGAGCTGATGCTGAGGCTGCCAACATTCGGGCACATGAGATCTCTGTTGCTGCTGAAGTCAAATTGTCATATGTTGTTAATCATGCTAGGTGAAAATCCCGGAGAAAGACTCTCGAGGAAGTGCATGCTCATGGCTTCGACCTCTCATCTGACATCGAGAGCGCAAAAGCTTTAGAAGTCTAGGCCACAGCCTTACTCTCTGATGATGAAGACTCTGCTAGTGGGTCCAAGAGTTGAGGAGATGGGGATGAAGCCCTCGAAGAAGCGGCTCCAGAAGACGCAGCTCCCGAAGTGGACTTGGGCCTTAGGATTTTTATTTTTGTTTTTTGTGTAAGTCCTCTTGTAGTCTTTGTAAATATCTTCTATAAATGTAAGGTTCTTTCTCTTTCCAATTTTGTCTCTGATTTGTGATAAATTTTGCTTTGTTTTTGCCTTGTGAAAATTTTGTTGTTGTAGTTTTTGTGGTCAAACTAGCACGAGGAATTTCGTTACCTTGCTACCGATAAATTGTTTGCCGTTGTCACATACTATTTCTGCGGGTATCCCAAATCCACATGCAATGTGATCCCACATGAAATATATAACTTCTTTCTCTCTGACTTTCTCGAAAGCATTTTCTTTGGCCCATTTAGAGAAATAGTAAGTCATAAACAAAATGAACTTAGCTTTACCTGGGGCCGATGACAAAGGGCCGACAATGTCCATTCCCCATTTAATGAATGGCCATGGGGATATGACCGAGTAAAGTTGTTCTCCGGGCTGATGGATCATCGTTGCAAACCTTTGACATTTATCGCATCTTCGAACAAACTCCTTAGAGTCTTTTTCCATGTTATCTCAGTAATATCCTGCTCTGGTGACCTTGTGAACTAGTGACTCGGCGCCGGAATGATTCCCACAAGTGCCTTCATGGATTTCTCGAGGACATAGTTAGTATCCCCCGGTCCTAATCACATTGCCAATGGTCCATCGGACGTCCTCCTCTATAATGTTCCGTCTTCGTCTAATGAGAAACGAGCAGCTTTAGTCCATAGGGCCCTCGATTCATTAGGGTCTAATGGAAGCTTCTCGTTCTTCAAGCACTCGATGTATTTATTTCTCCAGTCCCAGGTTAGACTTGTGTAATTTATTTCAGCATGACCTTCCTTGATCACTGATCTCGAGAGTTGGACGACAGTCCCCGAGTTGATCTCATTTTTCTCGACCAATGACCCCAAATTTGCAAGTGCATCGGCCTCAGTGTTTTGTTCCCGAGGTATATGATGTAGATTCCATTCTTTAAAATGGTTCAAGGTTACCTGCAATTTGTCTAAGTATATTTGCATTCTATCCTCTCGAACATCGAAGGTTCTGTTTGACTGGTTCATTACCAGTAGAGAGTCGCACTTGGCTTCAACGACTTATGCTCCCAAGCTCTTATCTAGCTCGAGACCTGCAGTCATGGCCTCATACTCAGCCTCGTTGTAAGTCAATTTAGAAGTTCTAATGGATTGTCTAATAATGCTACCTGTAGGTGGCTTCAAAACGATGCCTAACCCGGACCCTTTCACATTCGAGGCACCGTCCATGAAGAGGGTCCATACTACTGATGATGTACATGATTTTAATAAAAGTTCCTTTACGACTTCAGGTACGAGGGTTGGCGTGAAATCGGCCACGAAGTCTGCTAAAATTTGAGACTTGATGGCCGTTCAGGGTTGATATTCGATATCGTACCCACTGAGTTTGAGTACCCATTTGGCCAATCGGTCCGACAGTTCGGGCTTGTGCAAAGCATTACGAAGCAGGTAAGTGGTTAATACACATATGGGGTGACATTGAAAATAAGGTTTTAACTTTCTTGAAGCGCTTATAAGTGCAAGTGCCAATTTCTCTAAGTGTGGATACCTAGTTTCAACATCTCCTAAGGTTCAACTTACATAATAAACAGGAAATTGCGTATCTTTCTCTTCTCGAACTAGGACGCCACTTACCACGATCTCGGACGCTGCCAAGCATAAGTAAAGTTTCTTATATGCCTTTGGTGTGTGAAGTAATATGGGCTCGATAAGTATCGATTTAATTCTTCCAATGCCTGTTGGCATTCCGAGGTCCAGGAGAAATCATTTTTCTTTTTGAGTAGGGAGAAAAACCTATGACTCCGATTCGATGACCTCGAGATGAATCGGCCCAGGGCAGCTATCCGTTCGGTCAACCTTTGTACGGATTTTACACTATCTACAACAGTGATGTCCTCGATGGCCTTGATCTTATCGAGGTTGATTTCAATTCTCCGATTTGATACCATGAAGACGAGGATTTCCTGAACCGACCCCGAAAGCACATTTCTCAGGGTTGAGCTCCATGTTGTACTTCCTTAAGATTTCAAATGTTTCTTGCAAATGAGCCAAATGGTCCTCTGCGCGCAGGGACTTAATAGCATGTCGTCAATATAAACTTCCATTGATTTACCTATTTGTTCTTCGAACATTTTGTTAACTAGGCGTTGATATGTAGCTCCTACATTTTTTAACCCGAAGGGCATTACATTATAGCAATAGGCTCCATACTTAGTGATAAATGTATTCTTTTCTTGGTCTTCTTAGTCCATTTGGATTTGATTGTAGCTAGAATATGCGTCGAGAAAGGTGAGGATCTCGTGGCCGTCTGTGGCATCGATCATGCTATTGATGTTAGGCAATGGAAAAGAATCTTTTGGACATGCCTTGTTCAAGTCCTTATAATCTACACATATTCTAAGTTTGTTCCCTTTTTTGTGGAGTACGACTACATTAGCTAGCCATTGGGGGTATTTTACCTCCCGAATGGATCCTATTTTGAGAAGTTTAGTTACTTCGTCGTTTATGAAGGCGTGTTTTACCTCGGACTGGGGCCTTCTCTTTTGCTTCACCGGTCTGAACTTGGGATCCAGGCTCAGTTTATGTGTTGTTATCTCCGGTGGGATTCAGTCATGTCTAAATGGGACTATGCAAAACAGTCAATGTTATCAATAAGAAAATTAATGAGTTTTTTCCTGAGTTTGGGGGTTAACCCTGTTCCCAGGTATACCTTTTTGTTCGGGCAGGTATTCGATCAGTATCACATGTTCCATCTCGACCGTTGATTTGGTGGCATCTGAATCTTCGGGAACAACAAAGGTCCGATGAGTTAGGAAATCCTCCTCCTCTTCTTCATCTATCACATGTCCCTCTGATTCGATCGAGGCTGGGGGAGATGATTGCTATTTGGTTGCCTGTTTGCTTTTGGTACCCGATTTTTCTAAGGTCGATAGTGTCGAGAGAGGTGTTACTTCATCAACCACAAACATTTCCTTTGCAACATGTTGTTCTCCATATACCATTTTTACACCACCCGTCGCCGGGAACTTCATCATTCGGTGGAGGGTTGACGGTACTGCCCTCATATTGTGGATCCAAGGCCTTCCAAGCGGTGCGTTATATCTCATGTCACCTTTAATGACATGGAATTTAGTATCTTGGATGGTCCCGGCCACGTTCACAGGCAGGACAATCACCCCCTTAGTTGTTTCACTAGCCATATTGAAGCCGTTTAGGACTCGAGATGCAGGTACAATTTGGTCCTGCATGCCAAGCTGCTCCACGACCCTCGATCTGATGATGTTTTCCGAGCTACCTAGATCCACTAGAACACGTTTAACTTGAATTTTATTTAACAAGATAGAGATTACCAGAGCGTCGTCGTGTGGATGAGAAATGCCTTCTGTTTCTTCTTCATTGAATGATAAAGTGCCCTTGGGCACATAGTCTCGAGTCCGTGTTTCTTTGGTGATAGACATGTTACTGCGTTTGAATATAGGTCCTTACGGAACATCGAACCCACCGTCGATCATATGAATGACATGTTGAGGTTCTTCTTGTTCATTCTTTCTGTTGGCATCTCTTTCCCTGAAGTGATTCTTAGCTCGATCGTTGAGGAACTCTCGAAGATGGCCTTTGTTGAATAGTCGAGTTAACTCCTCCCTCAGCTGTCTGCAATCCTCGGTCCTGTGACCGTGTGTGGCATGATACTTACACATTAAATTTGGGTTCCTTTGAGAAGGAACGGTCTGTATAGGTCTGGGCCACCTAGTATCTTTGATCCTCCCAATAGCCGACACAATGCCCGATGCATCGACGCTGAAATTGTACTCTGAAAGCCGCGGTGCTTTTGTGGGATCTGCATACTTGTCGAAGCCAGTTTTACTCATAAGCCCCCGAGAATTCTATCCTCGATCTCTTCTTCGATCATTCCGGGAAGAGTTGCGTCCTGGGCCGTTATTCCTTCGATCTGCAATATATGGCTGGTACCGATCTTTATTCGACCTTGGCTCTCTATCGACGTCCCTATGATTTTTACATGTCGACCGGTTTGGAAGTACTAAACTGGAAGGGACACCCAATTGGTCATCTTCGACCCTGATCTTCGATTGATATTGATTGTGTACATCTGCCCAAGTTACATCTAAGTATTCGATCAAATTTTGTTTCAACTATCGTGATGCTATCGAGCTCTGTTCCTTCAACCCTTGGGTGAAAGCTTGAACCGCCCAATCATATATGACTGGTGACAACTCCATTCGTTCTATTTGGAACCGAGACACTAACTCCCTTAGCATCTCATTACCCCTCTGTCTCACTTTGAAGAGGTCTCATTTCCTTGTTGCAACCTTTATGACCCCGGCGTGCGCTTTTACGAAAGAATATGCCAACATGGAGAATGAATCGATAGAATTCCGTGGCAAGTTGTGATACAAAATCATTGCTCCCTTTGACAGGGTCTCCAAACTTTTTCAGCAATACAAACTCGTTTCGTCATCCTCCAAATCATTACCCTTAATAGCGCATGTGTAAGAGGTAACATGCTCATTGGGGTTAGAAGTCCCGTTATATTTGGGTATGTCAGGCATACAGAACTTCTCGGAATCGGCTTCGGAGCCGCACTCGAAGGGAACGATTTTTGCACAAACTTCTTTGAATCCATTCCTTTCAAGATCGGTGGTGCCCCTGGTATCTGGTCAACCCGGGAGATGTAAGTATCCACCTTTTTATCATTGGCTTTTTTTTCTCTCCGGATTCAATTCTCTTAGTGAGCTCCTCAAGCATCTTCATTATAGCAGGATCGGTTGTCGATGCGTTATCACCTGAAATTTTCGGTACTGGCTCAGCACGGCGAGTGGTCTCCTGTTCGGCCCTATTTTAAGTTATGTGCTGATTTTGAAGCATTTCGAATATTACTTGGAGACTGGCTCCTTCGTCTCCTCTACCCTGTGTACCTCGACCATCAGTTCGACCTTCTCTGCCTACACTTCCCTCGGGATCTGCGCGTAAGTCTGCATTCAGAGCAACATGCGAAATGACATCGACCGGGTTGATGGGCAATGCTCTTCCAAGATCAACGTATGGAACCTTGATTCCTAGAGCAATAACTTTCTCGTTTTCCCCGTGAAGTCTGAGGCCATTGTCACCGTGTGTAGATGTATTTTGTGAGTTTGACATGATTCAATCTTAAAACAAAAATTCTTGACAAGAACAAGTGTAAAATAGTGTGTTTTACCAGAATTAGTACTGAACAATCACTATTATCCTTAGCCCCACGGTGGGCGCCAAATTGTTTACCTCAAAATTCGAGTAACAATTAAACTTGTATTGTGATTTTAAGGATGCGTGATTTGATTCAATATCAATTGATAAATGACGAATTAAATAAATGAATTGAACGACAAAATAAATCAAACCAGTATTGTACCAATATATCGACCTCGATTCAGGATAGCCTCGAGATCAAGTAGTAAGAACAGTAAGAACAACGGTGAGTAATAAGTAAATAGATAGCAGCGTGCATATTATTTTCAGTGAATGTATCATGATTACAAATGAATAGGGTCCCTCTTTATATAGTAGATGATCCTAAACAAGGTACAACTCTAATAACGGGAACAAATCCCATGATTGATGTCAATAACCGTTAGCATTTCAATTCCTTCCGAGATTTCCGCCGAGATCATTGGTCGATTACTAATATATCTCCAGTCCGTTACTCGACATGGGTCATGCTTGGTCTCGATCCTCAAGGAGTGCTTCAATCTTCGTGCTTCATACTCTGTCATCGAGCTCGAACCAGTCCTATCACGAGCTTGCCTTTGAGTCAGCTCATCAAGCCCACAAAATCGGGCATACCCGGTTTCGACCGTATACAATGTCTTAAGAAATCTAACAAATACATAAAATTTATTAATTTAGAATTCATTAACTTAAAAGGTCTTTCAAACTTAGTAAATTTCACATTCTAAGTTCGCCTCCACAACACATTGCCTTTTCGATTGACAAAAGACTTCACTTAATACTGACCTCTGTTAAAAGGAAGAATTGGACTCGCCCGGGACTCGCCCCGGGGCCGAGCACTTGTAAAACGCCCCTGGGCTTATGTGTGGGCTTAGTTCCGTGAGACTTACGTCCCGGCTGTCAGGGCTTACGTCCTGGACACGCCTAACGCCCAACGTACTGAGTTCGCCTAATAGAGCTTTATGCAATTGTGTGTAACTGACCTTATAAATCCTCACATTTTCTTAATAAATCGTCGACTATACAAAATTACCATTTTCTTAATCATATAATTAAGTTGAGAGTATTTTATGTCATAACTAAAATAAAATTATTGCACGTTATCCACTAAGATTGCTATGATAGTAAATTTTAAATAAATTTATCATTTAAAAAAAAATTATTTATTAACTTTTGTTACGTCTTTATTATATAATAGTCCATGATTTTTTTAAAATTATTTTTCTAAATATAATTATTTTTCACGTTTATATTATTAATTTAATAGCTTAGTATTAGCTAGTAATTATTTACAAATAATTAGTTATCATGGTATATTATGGTGAATTATGTGTCACTTTATTAACTTGTTGAAACCTAAAAAGAAATTATGCTAGAGAATCCTATTTAAATTGTGATTATGTTTTTATATAAATTCTCTTTCAATTCGAAAGTATATTACATTAAAGGAGTATTCAAAAAAATCAAATTATAATATCGAAATTCTTTCAAGATTCATCATCTACATGTGAGATTTTGTATCGAATACATTACTTTTGATGTTTGAGTTGTAACGACGTTGCAACTAATTTGCATATTATGATATATGTCATACATTTCATATTATTCATAGTTGAATTACAATTTCTGAATATATTAAATAGATTATTTGTTATAAATTTTGTGATTTTAGTGTAATTTTTATAATTATTTTTTATTTAATACTATCTTAAAATTCTTGAAATTAGTAAAATTTAAAGATCCGTGGGACTTACGCCCCATGCCTCGGGGCTTACTCCTCACCTTGTTAGAGATAAAACTCCTCGTCTCACGCCCCCGCCTTTTAAAACATTGATACTGACCCTCCAATACGGATAGTAACTTCAATTAAGACAAAATGTGTGTTTGGTATAACGGAAAATGTTTTTCGTGGAAAATATTTTCCAAGAAAATATTTTCTTGAAAAACAAGCAGTAATCTTATTCATTTTTCGGTGTCTGGTACGCAAATTAAAAAAAATAACTTCTCAAGAGTAATTTAGATATAATAAACATGAAGCCATAAACTTTCGAACCAACAATCATCCGAACCCACAAATTTCATAAACTTCCAAAACGTCAAACTTTCGAAACCGCAAAATTTCGAACCCATAGACTTCCAAACAAATAAATCTCTGAACTCATAACTTTGGAACTTGTAGACTTTCGAACTTGTAAACCGAAAAATGAAAAAACTAAAACTGAAAAATATATATAAAACATATTTTTTTCCCGGGGTGGAGGGGGTGCAGGGGCGGTAGGGGGGCAATGAGATTGGGGTGGGGTTAGGTGCAGAAAAACCCAAAAACAGTAATTTGGAATTACAAGGTAAAAAACAATTGGAGGGAGGGGTTAGGGTAGAAGGGTGGGTGGTAATAGAAAAAACCACTGAAATCTGAAAGAAAAAAAATATTTTTGGAGAGAGGAGGTGGGGTGGGTAGGCGTGGGGTGGGCTTAGGTTGGTGTGTTTGGGGGTGTGGGGTGGGTTGGTGAAGTTGGGGAAGGTTGAGAAGGAGGTTTGGAAAATGTTTTCCCTTCTCTTGATAAGGAAAATATTTTCTTCCAATTTAATAAAAATAAGTTCACAAGAAAAATGTTTTCCAAAATATTTAAACCAATCAAACATGAAAAAATATCAAACACACCCAAAGGATAAAAACTTTTGAGAAACATTAGGAAAAGAACCTTAAAAAGTGGCATCAAAATTAGACAATGATAATCAGAACAAAAAAATTGACTGTATACAATAAATACTTATATATATGATTGAAGTTGTTTATGATGACTATAGGGCTAAACAAGTGGTTTACCTTTATTCTCTTTGGTAATCCTAAATGATTCTACCCGAATAAGAACATTAGAGGATCCATTCAGTCAGCAACTGCCCAAGTCATATCATTCTCAAAGATCCAATGACAAACTTCAATCTTTCCGGGTCCTGACCCGAGTGCAATAAAAGCTCTATGACTGGCTCCCCAAGCTGACGTGTCCACATGACAGATGGCAACACCACGATTAATCTTAGCCTTCCAATTCGGATCCAAAATATCCGCTTCGTATACCCGAACTTTAGGAACCGAATGGCAATAGTAAACTAAGTACGGGAACAAACTCTGATGGCAAGAAACTGATTTGGTTACTCTCCCACCGTTGATTCCTTTGACTGATCCTATCATAATATTTCCTTTTGACCCCTTTGTATTCTCAGTTGTTCGAACGACAACGTTTCGACCTAACACTGAGGTGGAAAAGTCAATCATGTCCTCAACCGAGTTGACGCAATGTTTGGTCTCGCCAGTGCTCGGCGATCTTTCACACTCCGTCAATGCATCGCTCATCAATTTCCCCATCTGAGAATCGTCTCCGGCGTGGAAAATTGTCTTTAGGTCACTAATTTTGAAGGTAGAAAATGGTAATTTTGAAGCTATCACTCTAGGCAAAAATGATCTTTTTGGCATTTTATCTCGAACATCAGGCATAGGCATAATAGTTCATGTTTTCAACAATTTTTCTCTAAAAAATTTCCCTGGCTCAATCCATTTGTTTTTCGCATTTTTATCAGACACCAAGGAAGATGAAACTGAAACCTGATTAACAGTCTTGTTTTTGTAGTCAGCAAATGTGACAACTGTTTTTCCATACTCTTTAAAAGTCGTGTTCACACCATAAGTCTTAAATCCAACTGTTTGTGCATCAGTAATACCAGATCCATATTTACTGAATGTATCAGACCCTTCACCAAATGACTGACCATAATTGTCGAAATTAGCTTTGCCAGCATTTGGATCGTCGACGTAGGATGTGAATTTATCATCTCTAACATTAGACTTGTCGCGATAGTTAATAAAAGTCTCGAAAGGTGCATTACTATCAACACCATAATTTTTGAAAGTATTTTCGGGTACATTTGCATTAGAGCCGTAGGATTTGAACGTGTTACCCCTGCCATTTCCTGATACGCCATAGCTGGTAAACGTTGAGCCTATAATATTGGAGTTATTAGCATAGCTGGTGAAATCGTTAACTGCTCCGTTACTATTTTTTCCGTAGCTTGTGAAAGATTGGTCCCCAAAATTTGTATCTTTTGTATAGCTCGTAAAAGACTGCTTTCTTCCCGCTACCTCAGTCGAGTAGGTGGTGAACCGTAGATTAGGGATGTTGACATTGGGGGCGTATTTCTTGAACTCGCCAACCCCACCAGCAGATAGCCCTGCCATAACGGATGCAATAACTTGAGCATTTAATTCTCTACTACACATTACATGAAAACATAATGTAACATGAAAATATTTTTTCAAACTTACAAAACATTTTCGTGGTCCTAACTAAATTCATCTAATATCCAATTGATTTTATTTTATAGTCTTGCCCATTAGTCCTAATTTGTTAACTACTTAATGTATCAGGTCTATTAAAATTATTTGGTGCTTTTTGTATTCTCGATTATATTCATAGAATCTTTGCTTTGATAATATTCCAGATAAAATACTATTTATAATTTTTTATAGACATATTATTCTATAAACAAACTAAAATATAGTAGTAGTATTTAGTGGCTATCGCTCCTTGTATTATAAGGAAGACAAAGTCTACCATTATTTTTGTCGGTGGTAATATAACAAACTAACTTTACAATTTTGGGTTACCTCATGAGCCTAACAAATCACTTGCCGATATGGATGACAAATTTAATAAGTTCTTGGATATAGTGGTGCCTTTGGACAATCATTGGTGTTGCAACAAGTTAAAGGAGGAGTTTGTGCCGATGACAACTTAATGACGTCTACTATAAAAATCAGTCAGCCTACGAAGTTAAAACACCTTTTTCTTTTGTGTTCAGATAAATATTTTTCCAATATGATTTCTTTGGATTTTACTCAAAGTACATAGTTTTTTGCCACCCTAAAGATGTTTTGATTTTTTGGAAGAAGTATATATATATATATCACTCAAAAATATTCTTTTTGATAAAATTGATTAAATTTTCGTATTCATTGATACGGGTACACTGAACGCGCGTGCCCATAGATTAGTTAATTTTTAAAGTGATGGAATGGGTTCAGTAATAAGACTTTAAAAAATACTCTCTCCGGTCCAAAATAAGTGATTTTTTCAGATTTTAAAAATAAATTAATTATTTTTTTCCTACATTATCATTAGAGTAAATAATGTTGGAGTATGTGTTAGGAGTGTTTATGTAAGATAATTAAAATTAATATAGTCAAATTCGTTACTAATTAATGTTAAAAAGTGAATTTTTTAATAGTGTGAAAACAAAAAAAAATTATTACTATCTATTTTGAGCTAGAGAGAGTAATAAATATTCTGAGTTTTGCTTCTAAGCACAACATGTGCAAGGGAGGCGTTAGGTGGAAGTAAAGGGATTAATTGAGTCCCATTCGCGGGAAAGAAAATTGCATTAAATGAGTTTAACTTTGTCAAAAGAATTATACACTATTCCCACGTGTCTAAAATAAGCAATTTTTTTTTTATATTTTCACACAAGAAATTCATCTTTTAATATATTAGAAATAAAAATAATTATACTTTTCTTCGGTTCAAAATAAGTAATTTTTTCGAATTTCAAGAATGAATTAATTATATTTTTCTTATATTGCCTTGAAGTAAATAGTGTTGGAGTATGTATTAGGAGTATTTATGTGATACAGTAAAGGTTAATGTGGTCAATTTCATTGCTAATTAATGTTCTGTGTGAAAACAACCAAAAAATCACTTATTTTGGACCAGAGGGAGTACCTAACACATACTCCAACCGTATTTACTCCAAAGGCAATGTAGTAGTTCTTGAAATCCGAAAAATCACTTATTTTGGACTACAAAAAAATGACCAAAAATTTGTTGGGATTTTAAGTAATTAATGATATATTAATGCTTAAAATGGGTGAATGGGAAATGG
>ML256683.1:0-21855 GCA_005239495.1 Nicotiana undulata
GGCCCGAGGGGCAGATTTATGAAAATTTTACTGAGTTTTTGACTACGATTCACTTCATTTTTCGAACTGATTTTTACTGAGATATATTGAAATTATACTTGTTTCAAAGGATTTCTAGAAGTTGGTTTTCGAACTTATGTATTTGATGAATACTTTATGGTGACTTGGTGTTTTACTATTTTTGTGAATTGGTGTATTTGTGCTGTGTGTTTCGTATTTCTTAGACTGTGATTTATTTTCACTACTACTGAGTTGACGTACTCATCATTACTCCCTACACCTCTGTGTGCAAATCCAAGTACTGGTTCAGAGCAGTAGTCATCCGAGTTTCATTCATCATCAACTTTGGGATTTTGAGGTAGCTGCCCAACAACCGCAGCTTCTCCATTTCCCTTTCTTATTTAGTATTAGTATTTTATTTCTAGACTTTGTCTATGACAATAGTAGAGTTAGTTTATTTCGTAGATGCTCATGACATGTTGACTCCGGGTCTTGGGGACGGTTGTAGAATGTTAGCTTAATTGTTTTGTTTAAAGATTTCGAAATTTATATGCGTATTATGAACAATTGAAAATAAATTGAGGTATTTTAAAAGAAAAATGTAAAAATTTTGAGTGTTGGCTAGCCTAGTTCCACGACAGGCGACATCACGACCTGTTAGGATTTGGGATCGTGACAAGTTGGTATCAGAGCCCTAGGTTACATAGGACTCAACAGTCATGAGCAGGTTTAGTAGAGTCTTGCGGATCGGTACAGAGACGTTTGTACGTATCTTCGAGAGGCTGCAGAACCCTTAGGAAACATTCCACATTCTTGAATTCTTATCGTGCGAATCCATTTTATTCATCCAAAAGCGTAACTCTTTGAATTCATTTCATGTATTCGAATGCGCACGTGAGCGCTTGGTATTAGTTGTGTGTCGTCGGCTTGTGGCTTCCATGGGTGAGATGTGATTGTTAGCATGTTGATAATGGTCCAGTCGGAAGGACTTGAGGCCGGATTTTTTCTGTGGCTTGAGTGTTGAGATTTCATTTGGGTGAGCACATGTGTTGGGGGACTTGTATGTCCGTTTGTGTCCTTATTGATGGAACTTTGTGACTAGATGACTACATGGTGAGTGTGATCGGATAGTTAGATGTATTCAGGTTGTTTGATTGGGACCAAAATGAATTGGTGGGAGATGTGGCAAGAACCATTGATTATTTGACTTATGTATTGAGTTAGAATATGGCTTCGAGTTATGAGTATTGAAGGACCTCTTGTGCAGTTTAGTTGTGGAGTGAAATGGGTTTTCCTGTTACGTTCTGAGTTCCTGTGATGTCTTTTGAGCCGACCAATGCTCCAGTAGCATTCATGTATTTGATTAACAGTGTATTCCAGCCGTAATTATACTCCTTCGTTATTGTATTCGTTGATAGAAACCTGGCGTACTCTCGTAGCCAGGGATAGCATACTCGGCATTTGATGATGGTATTACAAGGATATAGGGAGGAGAAGCTTTGTGCGAAGTTCTCCAATTGTGAATTGTTGGCTCAGTTCAGTAGCATTCTTGGGACACGTAGTGTCCAGTGAAGGTATCTATGTGGTCATACGAGTGTGAGTAGAGCTTCCAGAAGCTCAAGAATTCCTTGACCACAACTCCAGTGTTAGTATTGCCATCAGCTTCAGGTTCTTATACCGCTTAATGAGATGTCTCGAGGGCAGGCAGTGGTTGTGTTCTAAAATAGGAAGGTATAGTGATTACGTTATAGCTATGATTTTCGAAAATGTATAAGGGGATATCATTTTGAGGTTAAGCAAGCATGGGTATCTCTTGCGGGTTGTCCTGAGGTGTGTGAACCTTATGTTTATCTGTAGTAAGTTCTCTCTATCAGTAAATGATGTATATTGTAATCTGAGTTTAGATCGCTTGTGGGAGTTGGCATGATCATTACAATGGTGAATGCGAGATTTGCATACGAGTTGAGGGTTAGATGGTCTGGGTCATACGAGCGTATGAAGGATTTAGTTGAATCCCACCATAGTATGGTGGCAGTGATAATGTGTAGGCATCGTGAGTTATTGTTTGTCTTGATCTTTGGCTTTGAGCCAAGTGGGGGAGTCCGCTAATGATAAGTTGATTATACGATTATGTGTTGTACTGGTTTCGGTGTGAGGTATATTGGTGAATCAGTTATGACCTACAGAGGTGGAGTCTGGGAATGACTCTAGTAATGGAAACTTCTTCGATACAAGTTGTAATGTACTTTACAGATAGTGGAATTCATTGAATGATGGATTTGTACTGGTGAGTGTAGAGTATGCAATGTATGAATGTGCTTGTTGCTTCAAAGGTGTGGATTACTTTCCTAGTATGTGGATTGCAAGCGGGGTCAGGTCGTTCTGTTTACTTGGTTAGTGTAATTGAAATTGCGTAGAGTAAATGACGTTCGAGAATGGTTCAGACGGATTCAAGGTTATATGTAGCGATCGAGGATCTTCAAGGTGTGAGAAGGGCTAGAACTGAGATTTACGGGGAAGGTGTCAAGGCTTGTGGTGTATTTGCATTATCATGGATTCTATCCATCAGTATCAGGAAAGTGAAGGTAATGACTTTAAATTCGCAGGAAGTCTCTTCAGGGTAAGTATTTCTAATCTGGTGCATTTGGGGATAATAAGGGAGTATTCAGCAGCATATGAGCCTTAAACTGGATATTTTATGCTCGAGTTTCGTGCGGTGAGTCGGGATTGAGAATTGTGGTATTATGGCAAGAAGAAGTATCAATTCGAAGGTAAGTCAAAAGGAACTTGGGTAAATAAGACAGCTTGGTAGTAGGTCGGATCGGCACGATAAGGGATATGATTAGTTATGTGGGTGTGTTGAAGTAATGAGTTATTACAGGAGTTTCTTAGCAATTTTCTTGGGATTTGGTGGCATGCGTAGCTTGGTTGAGTTAGAAGGATTCAGTCCTGGCGGTTTGGTGTTGTACAAATGTGATTTGGGAGTTCATGATGGTTTCTACAACGGTTAGAGATGTATATTTCTATTGGCGTGATGGCCATGTGATGTATAATGATTTTTCTTGTAGATGGGATCAAATGGAAATCTCTTGGCTAGTTGGGTACGTAGTTGTTTGTGGCTAGGAAGGAAGCATGAAGTTCTCATACTTATCATAGGATTGCATGGCGTATGCGATATTTTGTGTATAGTGGAGAGTGGCATATGTGAAGTCATGGTTCAGTTCTGGAAGGAAGGTCAGAATTGGTAGTTTCAGATGATTAGGCAAAGGATGCCACTATTGGGTGGCTGGATGAGAGTATACATTCATTAAGGACAGTGTGTTTAAGGAAATGTGTTTGAATAAGGGTGCTTCATTAGTGTTACGACGCTCTTTTGTTGGATCGGCTGCTGATATTCAAGTTTGTGGTGGCACATAGGAATTATGGGGGTATCCCTCGTGGAATGATAAAGTATTAGGGTCGTGTTATATATTTGAGTGGTGGAATTGGGATCAGATATGGTAATTGGTGCGCCTCATGGATTTTGAGACTGGGAGTTTTCATGAACATATTATTTTTGTAGTTGTGAACTACGAGGATGCGAGCAAAGCTAGTCATGTGTTAGTATAGGTCATGATTCAGTCATTATGAACCTTTGGAGACTTATCTACCTGTTGTGGATGACCAGAGTTGATTTAGAATATAATTATTGGTAGGCCAGTATGGGTGTGTGTTCTACACTGAGTCGGAATTGTTAACCCAAAATTGCTATTATTGAGGGATGTACCATTTGATTGTCACTGAGCTTATTCGTGTTTTGGAGTGATCTATGAGTTACCTTTCGATGGTTCGAGGAGTTGTGATCGTTGGTTATATATGTGCATAGGGTGTAGTTCTATCGGGGCTTTGTAGCGAGACTTGAGTAAGGTAAGTAATTGGGTGTTGCAGGATTGAGACGTGTTGGTTATGTTCTTTCTGGTTCGGGTGGCATGGTATCGTCCGATTTCCCCGTGGTTATGGCAATGCACTTTGAGTAATTGATGTCGAATTTTACATGGTTATTGATTTTGAGCAAGGTGGCTTGGAGTATGTCATGTGGTTCAGCGGTTGGATGGGATCACGCTTTGCAGCTCAGTTAGGTAGAGGTATGATCCTTGGTGTCGGATTTGTGTGATATGGTTTCATGATGTGTATCAGGCTTTTAGCATGATGTGGTAATGGCAAGAGAAATGGTAGGATAGTCCTCTCGTGTGAGTCTTCTTTATTTTATAAATTGAGCTTTTGGGATGTTGTTATTGAGTGCACGAGTTGCACAAGTTATGGATCTGGATGGTATAGTGGTATTGATGCTAATCAAACGAATGGTTACTAGTTTCTGCGTGTCCCTTTAATCATTGGCAGTATATGAAAGGGTTAGAAAGAGGCTTTGCTTGATAAGAGGTTATTTACCGGTATTGGGTTGTTATAAGCAACTATGGTGATTAGGAGTTATCGCCACGAGTGCTTGAGTCATGCAGTGGATCATGGTATTTCATCTTGGGTTACGGATATGACTTGTTACAGTGTGCTCAGACTTATTCAGTTTATAGTTGTGGGATTTTGATCTTGTAAATTGATTTAGAAGTGAAAATGTAGTTCTAAGGTTTATGGGTCAGGATTTGATAATGAAATTTCAGTTATGTTGTGTTATCAGACCTAGATGGGATAGGGTGATGTGGGATCACCTCCGAATATGTGCATGGTAGGTTACACAACAATTTTGGTGGTGTTTGGAACAACTCTAGGCACATTCGAGGACGGACATATGTTTAAGTGGGGGAGAATGTAACGACCCGGTCGGTCGTTACGTAGAACTTGCATTAAAATATACTTTTATTGACTTGTCATAGGTTGGTTATACTGTTATTGATGTGTTAGAGTTGGTAGGCTTGAAATCGAAATAGTTGTAATGAGAGTTTAGCCACTTAGTCTTTAAAAATGGCCTTATAGTTGGAATAATCAACCGAGAGTTGACTTATTGGTAAACGACCTCGGAATGCGGATTTTATGGCTCGGATAGCTTCGTTAGGTGATTGGGACTTAGGAGTGTGTTCAGAATAATTTTGTGATGTCCGATGTAGAATTAGACTTGAATTGGCGAAAGTTAGTTTTTGGCGATTTCCGGTCGACAGTGGAAAATAGGCTAACAGGGTCGGAATGGAATTCCAAAAATTGGAACAGGTTCGTAATGTCATTTTGGATGTGTCTGCAAAATTTCAGGCCAATCGGAGTTGTTTGGATAGTTTCGGCATCGTTGGTGGATTTTAGAAATGTCAAAGTTCTTAGGCTTGAATCCGATGTGATTTTGGTGTTTTGACGTTGTTTTTAGTATTTTGAAAGTGCAACTAAGTTTGAATGATCATATGTGATGTGTTGGTATATTTGGTTGGGGTCCTGAATGGCTCGGGATTGATTTCAGATGGTTAACGGGCACTTTTGGACTTAGGAGAAATGTTGATTTTCTGGTGTCAGTGCAGCAGGAATTTGTTCACAGCGATCGCGAGGAATGGTCTGCGATCGCGTAAGGTTAAAGGAGGCCAGGGGGAATTTGTGAATCACGATCGTAGGAGTGGGGGTGCGATTGCGTAAGGCGAGTGGTTCAAGCAGTGCGATCGCGTGGCCATGTTCGCGATCACGTAGGGATAGTGAGGCGCGTGTGGGGGGCAGGTCAGTGGTGCTACGCGACCACGTGAGTAGGATCGCGATCGCGTAGGGTTGAGGCTTAATGAATCACGATCGCAAGTTACTCTCCGCGATCGCATAAGGTCAAAATGTGAGGCTGGGAAATTGTTTTTCGCGATCGCGACCTTATGTCCGCGATCGCAGTGCATAAATAACTGGGCAGTACTAAATTAAACCCTCCGCGACCATTAGACCTTTTAACACAATTTTTGAACGAAAAAAAACCTTGGAGGCAATTTTGAAGAGGGAAAATCAGTGTTCTTCATAGAGGTAAGTATTTTGGACCTTAAAAATCGACTGTAGGTGATTAAGGAACATAATATCAGTGTTTAATTCATGAAAATCAGTAGAAAAAGGTGGGGTTAGGGAAGTTAGGGCTTGCGATCATGAGACCTTTAGGAATTGATTTGAGGGGTCAAACGAACTCCGATTTTAGCGTTATTTATATGTACGGACTCGTGAGATGATGAAGAACATTTTGGTATAAAATTTGTCGAGTTCGGAACGCGGGCCCGGGGGTCGGGTTTTGACCAATTTCGGGTTTTGAGCTAAAATTGTTATTTTTCAATTGGAATTCATTTCTTAAGCAATTTGATGATAAATGTCTGATCTTTATAGATTTGTAGCGCTCGGAAGTTGATTCGAGAGGCGAGCGCATTGCAGAGTAGCTTTTCGGGCTAGTTTGAGGTAAGTAATGTCTTTAAATCCTGTACTGAGGGTATGAAACCCGGACTTTGCACCCTTTCACGGGTTTTGGATTTCACAAATCAGGAATTTGGAAATATATCCCTTTTTAGGCAACTATTGAGTTGCGAAATCGTTATTTAAGCCTATGCTTAATAGTATTGATATATTTTGATATGAATTGGGCTGTAAGCCATGTTTGGGGCATAGTGCCGATCTGTTTACCCCTTGGGGGCTGTTTTACTATTTTCCTCACTTGATATGTTATGATTTTCACTCAGTCTTTTCTTGAATTTTTTTTTGACACTCAGAGTATTTTGATACTATTTATTGAAAATGAAACACTGTTTTTGGGTCGAGAACCCGGTATATTTATGGCCTGAAGGGCATGTTGAGAGTGTCTGACTGAGTGAGGTTGCGAGCCACTATTGTGAGGATGTTGTGATATGAGAGAGGCCGAGGGCCAATATTTTGAGTGATTTATTCCATGATGTGTCTTGTTATAGCGCTTGGGCTATAGGAGCCCCTCCGGAGTTTGGACACACCCCCTGTGAGCGCAGGTACCTACTGAGTGATGTTGTTCGCGTGGCTGATACTGAGTGATGTTTCCCGCGGGGCTGATACTGAGTGATTGTGAGGTTGTCTGATGGGCTGATACTGAGTGACTGTGAGGTTGCCTGATGGGCTGATACTGAGTGATTGTGAGGTTGCCTGATGGGATGATACTGAGTGATGGTGAGGTGCTGATGGAAATGTTATGAGAAATGACTATGGCCCGAGGGGCAGATTTATGAAAATTTTACTGAGTTTTTGACTACGATTCACTTTGTTTTTCGAACTGATTTTTACTGAGATATATTGAAATTATACTTGTTTCAAAGGATTTCTGGAAGTTGGTTTTCGAACTTATGTTTTATATGAATACTTTATGATGACTTAGTGTTTTACTGTTTTTGTGAATTGGTGTATCTGTGTTGTGTGTTTCGTATTTCTCAGACTGTGATTTATTTTCATTACTACTGAGTTGGCGTACTCATCATTACTCCCTGCACCTCTGTGTGCAAATCCAGGTACTGGTTCGGAGCAGTAGTCATCCGAGTTTCATTCATCATCAGCTTTGGGATTTCGAGGTAGCTGCCCAACGTCCGCAGCTTCTCCATTTCCCTTCCTTATTTAGTATTAGTATTTTATTCCTAGACTTTGTCTATGACAATAGCAGAGTTAGTTTATTTCGTAGATGCTCATGACATGTTGACTCCGGGTCTTGGGGACGGTTGTAGACTGTTAGCTTAATTGTTTTGTTTAAAGATTTCAAAATTTATATGCGCATTATGAACTGTTGAAAATAAATTGAGGTATTTGAAAAGAAAAATGTGAAATTTTTGAGTGTTGGCTAGCCTAGTTCCACGATAGGTGCCATCACGACCTGTTAGGATTTTGGGTCGTGACAATCTGTATCCCAGGCTAGAGGAGGAGTCCAGACTCCTGCTACCCACACTCCGGAGTAGATTACTCCTCAGATTCAGACCCCAACAGCCAATCCAGTTGGGGTGGTTCAGCCAGTTGTTGCAGCACCGTCGTTGATGGGACATCTATGTCCTCTGATGCTTTGTGGAGACTGGACAAGTTTATCAAGCTTTTCCCTGTTCATTTCAGCGGTGCCACTTCAGAAGATCCCCAGGAATACCTCGATAGTTGTCATGAGGTTCTGCGAAACATGGGTATTTTGGAGACCAATGGGGTCAATTTTGCTGCTTTTCAGATGACGGGTTCTACCAAGAAATGGTGGAGGGATTATCTATTGACTAGACCAGCAGGGTCGCCAACCCTCACTTGGGATCAGTTTTCACATCTCTTCTTTCCTATCACTACTAGAGAGGAGCATCGTATTCAATTCGAGCGTCTTTGGTAGGGCAGCATGACTGTTACCTAGTATGAGACTAGCTTTGTGAATTTGGACCGTCATGCTACTATTTATCTACCCACAAAGAGAGAGGGTTAGGAGATTTATTGAGGGTCTTGCTCATCCTATCAGATTTTAGATGGCTAAGGAGATGGGGAACGAGATATCTTTCCAGGATGTGACCAATGTGGCCTGGCGAGTGGAGATGGTTCTTGGATTGGGAGGTTAGGGGTCAAATAAGAGACCTCGTCATTCAGGTGTGTTCAGCGGTCCCTCATCTGGAGGCATGGGTGTTTTTGGTAGAGGCCATCCTCCTACGCCATTTCAATCAGCACTTCAGGTATCTTACAGTGCATCTGGTAGTCGTGGTTCTTATGTGCCTCCTTCTGCTCAGCCAACTTATAGTACACCACCAGCTCCTATCAGAGCACCTCCTCTTCAGAGTTATTATCGTGGTCAGCCGGCACGTTAGGGTCAGTCTCAATTTTCACAGCCACAGTATTCGGATGGATGCTTTGAGTGTGGTGACTATGGGCATATTCGGAGAGCCTGTCCGAGATAGTCGGGTAGTTAGCCTTAGTATCAGAGTTCTCGTGCTATAGTTACGACACCAGCTGCCGCACCACCTGTCCATCCAGCCAGGGGTAGGGGTCAGGTAGCCAGAGGTAGGGGCCAAACTATTAGAGGTGGAGGCCAGCCCGCTAGATGTGGAGGTACACCTGTTAGAGGTCGTCCCGAAGAAATGGTTCAGGGTGGTGGGGCCCAACCCCTATGAATTTCCGGCCAGACCTGAGGTGGAGTCCTCCGATGTTGTTATCACAGGTTCCATTTCAGTTTGCAATAGAGATACTTCAATTCTGTTTGATCCGGGGTCTACTTACTCTTATGTGTCATCTTATTTTGCTTCGTATTTGGTTGTGCCCCGCAATTCCCTGAGTGTCCCTATTTATGTGTCTACGCCCGTGGGGGATGCTATTGTTGTAGATCGTGTGTATCGTTCGTGTGTGGTTGTTATTGAGGGTCTTGAAACCAATGTGGACCTTTTGCTTCTAGACATAGTTGATTTTGATGTCATATTGGGTATGTATTGGCTGTTACCTTATTATGCCATCTTGGACTGTCAAGCCAAGATAATGACCTTAGCTTTTCCGGGGTTACCTCGATTAGAGTGGAGATGGACTCCTGGTTATTCCTCCAGCAGGGTTATTTCTTATACGAAGGCTCTTCGCATGGTCGAGAAGGGGTGTTTTGCATATTTGGATCATGTTTGTGATTCTAGTGCTGAGGTTTCTTTTATAGATTCGGTGCCTGTTGTTCGTGAGTTTCTCGAGGTGTTTCCTTCAGACTTGCCGGGGATGCCACCCGACAGGGATATTGATTTCTGCATTGATGTGGCTCCAGGCACTCATCCCATTTTTATTCCTCCATACCGGATGGCCCCACCAAAATTGAAAGAATTGAAAGAACAGTTGCAAGACTTACTTGATAAGGGCTTCATTCGGCCTAGTGTCTCGCCCTGGGGTGCACCGCTTTTGTTCGTGAAGAAGAAGGATGGATCGATGAGAATGTGTATACATTACCGGCAGTTGAACAAAGTTACTATTAAGGAAAAGTATCCATTGCCTTAGAATTGATGATTTGTTTGATCAACTTCAGGGTGCCAAGGTGTTTTCAAAGATCGATTTGAGATCGGGCTACATCAGTTGAAGATTAGGGCATCCGAGGTCCCTAAGACAGCTTTTCGGACGAGGTATGTGCACTATGAATTTCTAGTGATGTCTTTTGGATTGACTAATGCCCTAACAGCATTTATGGACTTGATGAACCGGGTTTTCAAGATGTATCTGGATTCCTTCATAATTGTGTTCATTGATGACATCCTAATATACTCCCGCAGTCGAGAGGTGCATGAGTAGCACCTCCGGATAACACTCCAGACTTTGAGGGATAGTCAGTTGTATGTTAAATTTTCAAAGTGCGAGTTCTGGTTGGATTCAGTAGCTTTCTTGGGTCACGCCGTATCAACAGAGGGTATTCAGGTAGATCCTAAGAAGATTGAGGCAGTCAAGAACCGGCCTAAACCCACTTCAGCCACGGAGATTAGGAGCTTTTTGGGTTTGGCAGGCTATTACCATCGGTTTAGTGATGGGTTTTCATATATAGCAGCCCCAATGACTAAGTTGAATCAAAAGGGTTCCCCATTCAAATGGTCGGACGAGTGTGAGGTGAGCTTTCAGAAGCTCATGACAACCTTGACTTCAACACTGATGTTGGTGTTGCCATCAGGTTCAGGATCTTTCACAGTGTATTGTGATGCCTCCCGCGTAGGGCTTGGAGAGGTATTGATGCAGGAAGGCATGGTGATCGCTTATGCATCTCGGCAGTTGAAGGTACATGAGAAGAATTACCCTGTCCATGACTTAGAATTGGCAACCATTGTTCATGCGTTGAAGACTTGGAGGCACTATCTTTATGGAGTGTCGTGTGAGGTTTTCACGGATCATCGCAGCCTTCAGTACTTGTTCAAGCAAAAGGATCTCAATTTGAGACAGAAGAGATGGTTAGAGCTATTGAAAGACTATGATGTCATTATATTGTATCATCCGGGAAAGGCCAATGTGGTGGCCGGTGCTTTGAGTAGGAAGGCAGTGAGTATGGGCATCCTTGCATTCATTCCAGTCGGTGAGAGACCGCTAGCTTCAGACATTCAAACTTTGGCCAATTAGTTTGTGAGATTGGATATTTCAAAGCCCAACTGTGTTCTAACTTGTACAGTCTCTCGGTCTTCTTTGTTTGAGCGTATCAGAGATCGGCAATATGATGACCCTCACTTGATGGTCCTTAGGGACACAGTTCGGCACGATGGTGCCAAGCAGGTTATAGTTGGGGATGACAGTGTTTTGAGGATGCAAGGTCGAGTGTGTGTGCCTAATCTTGATGGGCTTCGTGAGTTGATCCTTGAGGAAGCTCACAGTTCTAAGTATTCTATTCACCCGGGTGCTACCAAGATGTACCAGGACCTGCGATAGCATTATTGGTGGCGAAGGATGAAGAAGGATATTGTTGCTTATGTGTCTCGATGCTTGAATTGTCAACAGTTGGAGTATGAGCATTAGAGACCAGATGGTTTACTTCAGCAAATAGAGATTCCTGAGTGAAGTGGGAGCATATTACTATGGACTTCGTTGTTGGACTCCCATGGACTCAGAGGATGTTCGACGCCGTGTGGGTTATTGTGGATAGGCTAACTAAATCAGCACAATTCATTCTGGTGGCAAATACTTATACCTCAGAGCGGTTATTTATATTCGGGAGATCGTTTGCCTCACGGTGTGCCCGTGTATATTATTTATGATCGAGGTACGCATTTTACCTCGCACTTTTGGAGGGCAGTTCAACTTGAGTTGGGTACACGGGTTGGGTTGAGCACAACATTCCATCCTCAGACGGACGGGCAATCTGAGCGTACTATTCAGTTTTTGGAGGATATGCTCCGCGCCCGTGTTATTGCTTTTGGAGGTTCTTGGGATCAGTTCTTGCTGTTAGCGGAGTTTGCCTACAATAACAGCTACCAGTCGAGCATTCAGATGTCTCCCTATGAGGCATTATATGGTCGACGGTGCAGATTGCCAGTTGGATGGTTTGAGCGGGGGGGAGGCTCAGTTGTTGGGTACAAACTTAGTTTAGGAGGCCTTGGACAAGGTCAAGATTATACAGGATCGACTTCGTTCAAATCAGTCCAGGCAAAAGAGTTATGCCTACCGTAAAGTTCGTGATGTGGCATTCATGGTCGGAAAGAGGGTGTTACTTCGGGTATTGCCTATGAAGGGTGTTATGATATTTGGGAAGAAGGTCAAGTTAAGCCCTAGGTATATCAGGCCATTTGAGATTCTCGAGAGAGTGAGGGAGGTAGCTTATAGACTTGCGTTGCCCCTAGGGTTATCCTCAGTTCACTCGGTATTCTATGTGTCTATGCTCCGGAAATATCATGGTGACCCGTCCCACGTGTTAGATTTTAGCTCTGTCCAGTTTGACAAGGATTTGACTTATGAGGAGGAGCCGGTAGACCGGCAGGTTCATCAGTTGAGGTCAAAGAGTTACCCTTCAGTTCGAGTGCAGTGGAGGGGTAAGCCTGTTGAGGCGGCTACTTGGGAGTCCGAGTCGGACATGCAGAGTAGATATCCCCACTTGTTTACCAGTTCAGGTAATTTTCTATGTCCGTTCGAAGACGAACGTTTATTTTAGAGGTGGAGATTGTGATGACCCAAAGGGTCATCTTATGAATTAAAACCCCATCCCGGGCTCATTAGCCTTAAAAATATTATTTTTATTCAACTCGATTTGCGTGCATAGTCTAGGCGTGAATCTGGAAAGCGTTTATGTGAAAAGACATGAAATAATAATTTTTGAGAGTTAAAATTTGATTTTTGGTTGACTTTGGTCAATATTTTGTGTAAACGAACCCAGACTCGTGTTCCGACGGCTTCGGAAGGTCCGTAATAAAATATGTGACTTGGGCGTATGCTCGAAATCGAAATCCGAGGTCCCTAGCTCGACAAATGAATTTTTAATGAAAAATTATTAGACTGAAATTTAAAGGAATTAAAGAAAATGATTAATGTTTGAACTCGTTGGTATCGTGTCCGTATTTTTGTTCCGGATCCCGGTACAGGTTTGTTATAATATTTAAGTCATATCCGTGAAATTTGGTGAAGATTGGAGTTTATTTGACGTGATTCGGACGTCCGGTTGATAAGATAGTATGTTTGAAGTATTTTTGAGAAATCCATGAGTTTTAATGTTAAATCCGTAGTTTTAGGTGTCATTTTTGAGATTTGATCGAATGAGCAAGTCCATATGATATTTTTAGACTTGCGTGCATGTTTGGATTGGAGCCCCGAGGGCTTGGGTGAGTTTCAGATAGGCTACAGAGTGATTTTTGGAACTTAGAAATAGTTGGTGGTCTGAACCTGTTGCAGGCCTCTGATCTCGCAAATGCGAGATCACGCTTTGCAAATGCGAGCATAGCAGGCCTGGTAATTGCGAGGTGTTTTATCGCAATTGCTAAGAAGCCCGAGCCAGCTTGTTCTCACAAATGCAAGATCCTCTTCGCAATTGCGAAGAGTGTCTAGGGAAGGCCAGGTTCGCTAAAGTGAACTTTCATCCGCAATTGTGATGGCCCCAAATTTTGCAAATGCGACATATTGTTCGTAAATGCGAAGGGTTTCACAATTGTGATACCTTTCTTGCATTTGCGAGCTTCGCATTAGGTCGCAATTGCGACATCTGCAACTGTTTAGTTTGTACTTAGACGAGATTTTCACCCATTCTTCAATTCTTTCGAACCCTAAACCTCAAGAGGCGATTTTTCAAAGACCAAAACTTCTCCAAATCATATGTAAGTGATTCCTAACTAAGTCCTTTCAATCTTTTACAACTTTTTACAAGATTTCAACCTAGAATCTAGAATTTTCATGGTAGAATTAGGGATTTTTGGGCAGAACTTAGGAATTTCAAAATTTGGGGATTTAGACCTCGAGTTGAGGTCGAATTCCAAAATCAATTGTATATCCAGGCTCGGGAGAGAATGGGTAAACGGATTTTGGTCCGAACCTCGAGTTTGGACCAAGCGGGCCGGGGGTCGATTTTTGTCCTTTGTTAGGAAAACTTAGGAAAACCATGATTGTGCATTAAAGTTGATTACTTTAGGAATATGAATGATATTAAACTCATTATGATTAGATACGAGTGGGTTGGAGGTGAATTCTAAAGGGAAAGTTGTTCTTGAGTAGTGAGTGACCTGCAAAATCGAGGTAAGTATTTGGTCTAACCTTGACTTGAGGGATTAGGAATCCCCGACTTGATTGCTATGTGAAATTTCATGTGTGTGGCGTATAGGTGTGGTGACGAGTACCTATGCGCCGCCAAATTATCTGTTTACCATGTTCCCTTCCCCGTTCCTAATTTATTATCTTCTTGTCTTGACTACTTCATGCCTATTGATGCTTCCATGCCTAATTGCTTTTTTTGAATGTTGTTTCTTATTTGGAAGTATTAGTTGTTCCGCATTCTCATTGTGATGCACTATTGGTTTAAGCTGGGTTTTCGGTGTTTCATGGTATATTCCGGTTGGTCTCGTTGTGTAGTAATATTTGGTGAAGTTTCATAACTAAATAATTTTTCCGTCTACATTGGTTTGAGGCATAAATGTTGTGAAGGGTTTTGAGCTAAATTGTGAAACACTTATTCTTATTGTTTGACTGATGATTGTCTGGTGGGAGCGGGTTGCACGCCGCAACAAAGAGTAATAAGGGTGGACAAGTAGGATCGGGTTGCACGCCGCAACAGGAGAAATAAGGGTGATATATATTGAGGAGTAATAAGGGTGGACTGGTGGGATCGGGTTGCACGCTACAACAAGGAGGAATAATGGTGAATGTTCATGTTAGTAATAATTATATGGTGGGATCGGGGTGCACGCCGCCTCATTTTTGTTGTTTATGTATTATGCTTCTAGTGTGATTTTATTCTGTAGCATTGTGACTCTCTTAAGGATTTGGTTATAGCTTAGTACGGGCAAGATAGTTGTGTTCCGTATTTATTTACTGCAAGTTAATTTTCCACCTCGTTTCGTACTTCCTTTTTGCTTTATTATAAACTGTGTGCAAGTTATATTATAAAATCTCCATCGTAGCCTCGTCACTACCTCGTCGAGGTTAGGCTCGACACTTATCAGTACATGGAGTCGGTTGTACCGATACTGCACTTTGCACTTTCTGTGCAGATTTTTGAGTTGATTTTGGCTGATCAAGAGGTCGGTTGCAGACATTCATTCAGGAGACCCAAGGTAGTCCTACAGGCGTCCGCAGGCCCTGGCGTCCCCTTCTATGTTCTACATTTCTGTTTTATTTTATTTCGAGACAAATGTACTTTTCGATTAGACCACTATTTGTAGTTATTCATAGAACGTTCATGGATTGTGACACCAGTTCTGGGTGGTAGTAATAGTTCAAGGTTATAAAATATTTATTTAAATTCCGCAACTGTTGTCTCTTTATTATAAATTGTTTACTTATATTTAATTAATTTTAAAAGAAAACAGTTAGCTAAATTCTAACATTGGCTTGCCTAGCGAGTATTATCTTAGGCGCTATCACGATCCCGACGGTTGGGAATATGTACCATGACACGCTTTTTGTTGTTGTATTCACGAATATAGCAGCGCGAATACAGCGAATACACTGCCGTAACAACTGAATAGTAGCCATATGAAGTAATTATATATATGGTAACTATAGGAAGTTAATAGCTACTAAGCAATAGTAGTTTCTGAAAATTCCTCTTTTAGAAATAATATAAATTATTACAAAATTTAAAGTTGTTGGATGGAAAAATACATAAAGAGATACCTAAAGTCGGCCCCAGATGTCTATCTTACACTTGACCATATACATTTCAAGTTGGCAGAGGTATATCATGTGAACACCTAAATCTGACATGGAACCATACGTGTGTTTTCCTCGCAATTGAGCGCGTTTTCAACTAAAAAAGTATTGTGAAATTCTCTTTTACCCCTATAAATTACCTTTATTTCACCCCAAATGCCCCTACCATTCTTGTTTATCTTTCTCGTTAGCCAACCACTGTTAAAGCACCATTAAAATCTTTAAATGTAATAGTGTAGCACTACCCAGGTTGTTAATTCTTAAATTAACTATTAAAGTCAAAAAATTTCACCATTCAATTGACTGAATCACTCTTACAGAACTAGTGACATTTCTTTTCCACACCAAAAAGTGTTTTCATAGGGATTGTTTTCATACTACTAAAGTAAAAAAAAAGACATTTCTTCTCCAATCAATCTTATAATTCCAAGCCGTGGAGATTGTTCTCCGCACCAAAAACTACCTCTCCACCAAAAATCAGGAGATTTTATCGTAGGAATCACCACTTCTGATGTCCTGCAACTCTGCGGTGAGCTCCAGTTGGTCGGAGATGGCGTTCCAATGGTCCAAATCGCCCAAGACTACGCCAATCGATTCCTACCGCTGAGGAGGTTGAGAACAACACGACAATTGGCCACTACAATGAATCAATCGCCATAACTTTAAAGAAAACCAATTATGCGTCTCTTTATGTATTTTGGATGGTTGTTACCTATTGCATTATCTCATATTGTTATTTTAAATATAATATTTATTTTGATTATAACTTACAATTTGTTTGGATGATTGTTACACATCGTTTCATAATGTATTGTATTGTACTGTATTATTTGACGAATACAATGTTTGGATAGATTGTATTGTTTGTTGTTGTTTCATGATATCATGCACCAACAATATGAAGAATAAATTTGCAATATTATAAAAATAATTATGATACGAGGTAAATTTATTATATAAAAAAGATAGGATAAATAATAAAATATTATTATTTAGTAATAGTGAAGGGTGAGATGACAGAAAAAGACAAGATAACGATGCAACCATACCAAATCGGTTGTTACATAAAGTGCCACATTTCGTCATTATATAACGTTTCGTCATTATATAACGATGCTTTTAACAATATGATACAATAAAATTTAAGGAACAACTGAAACAAACATTGTATTTAAAGTAACAATACGATACAATACAATAGGTAATGACTTTATTATATCATTAAAACCATCGTTATGTAACGACGGAAAATGTCACTTTATGGAACGACATATTTAGTGTGATGACGTCGTTTCCTTGCTTCATTTTTTTATCTCTCTTATCTTTCCCTTTCTTATTATTAAATAATCATATTTTATCCTTTACCTTAATTTTTTATATAATAATTCTACTATGTATCCTATTTTTTCTTACTAATATTGCAAATTTATTCTTCATGTTTTTGGTTCATGACATCATGAAACGATGGCAAACGATACAATTTATCCAAATGTTGTATTCATCAAACAAATATTATCATGAAGTACAATATAATATAATTCATTATGAAACGACATATAACAACACTCCCAACGAAATGTGCGAATTTAATGTTGAAATTATCATAGTTTTCAAATTTAGATACTCGAGTTTGAAGTTGAACTTCGTCAAAGCCTAACTTTAACGCTTTAATCTAAAGTCTAACTTAAGACTCATGAACTTTGACTTTTCAAATCTTAAATTTTCATGAATGGGCCTATATTTAGTCTGAAGTTTGCTAAGACTGGTCAAAACTTTAGGGGTCGTTTGGTAAGTGTATGGGTCAAAATTCAAACGAAAAAATTCTGCATGAAGAGGTAATCAAGTGTGAGAAATGTGGCTCATCATGCGCTACTAGGTCGAGGTCGATCAGGGATTGACAAGATTGAGCCGTTGAGTAACCCATTAGGGCTGAGGTCGAGCAGTAGGAAGTGAAGTAACGTGTAGTATAGCTTTGGAACTTTCTAAGAGAATATTCAATTAAATATTTCTTCTGTTGTACTTTTTAGGGGTTTCTGGGAATATCTGTTGCGCCCCCTTTTTCCTCGCGGAGATCGGGTTTATGACATTTGGTTGAGGCAACTCTTTCCTTTTGGGAAAGGGGTTTGCATTTTGCAGAGTCTCCACCTAACGATTTTGGGGTGCGTTAGGGCACCTAAGGGGTTCATCTACAACTACGTTGTTAACCAGAGATGGGGTAAGGGCTTGAAATTATCCTAAGGGGAAGGTGTTTGGCACCCCTCAGGATCTACAAGTGTGGTTCTCGGCCAAGCAACTTTTGTGAATTTGTACAGTTTTAGCAAAACAAACAAGTATGGCTCAAATAATAAGGGATTTAAGTCTAAGTATACAGATATTTGAAAATAATTAATGAAAAGGGTATATTTTGAAAAGAGTTACAATATAAAAGTAAAGGGTATCCTAGGTTTATAATATGGATCACATCAATGCAATTCCCGGTATGACACTCCTCAAAGAGGGTCTACACGTGGTATTAGCGCACCGGTCATCATATCCATATTCTACCCTTTCCCCACCACGTGAAGGTAACAAAAGCGTGTGTTGGTCATGAACTCTATTGCATGCTGTTACCCGTCCCTTTCCTATCAGTCCTGGAGGAAATTAGACTTCTATCCTAAAAGGAGGTTTCTAGGTGGACCCTCAGGTTTTAAAGGTAAAAACACTAAGGCGACATATAAGAACAAATAGGACTGCAAATAAAGGAGAGCATGTGAAACAAATAGAGGCTCAAGTATTCCTCCACATATATTGCACATAAACAACATGTCTCATACAAAAATTAAGGTCCAACTTTAGTTCCTAAGCATGGTGTCTAAATGATAATAGCAAAATTAGTTTTATCACATAACTCAGAGAGGAAGTCCTAATCAAGCTTGCCTACTGATTTTAACATGCTGATAGTTAACATAGTCACACAGAAAGATATGGTTTTATTCCCTTGTTGTCAATTACCTAAGGCTTGCCTAGGTGTAAAATAACATGCAACAGTCATACAGATTTGTTAAGGATTCCAGATTATCAATCCTAATAGCATGTGATTCTAAGTGTTTACAAAAGACTGATTTCCCGTTTATTAGAACAAAGGGACTGTTTTAGACATGTGTATTTAACTGAGTATAGTAAGCGAGCATGATCCTGTTGCATAATGTCTAATGCAACATGATAACTTAAACATGGATTTCTAAATTCATACAGAATCACAATATTATGCACAATTTCAGGAACAACATAGGTGATAGTTTTAATATGTTTACCTAAAAAACAGGATCTCTAAGTGCATATGCATGGTAAAACATGATTGCGGATTTGTTAACATAATTATTCTAAGGCATGCTTTTTAGATTACATTTCAGAATACATGGACAGGATCATATGGTAGCAGTTTTTTGTTCTTATTATTGATCCTATGAACAGGATTTCTAAGTGAAGGCAATGAATGGTGATATGATGAAAGTAAAGCAAAGAAAAGTAAATGCATGGCATACTTGATATGTTATTCCTAATCATGGTTACCGTTGCGCACATAGAAAAGTAAACCTAGAAACATGATTTATACCCATACTTATACTATAGCATGCATATCCCCACCCATTTTCACTATCCAACCCCAGAATCATTTTTATAAATAATTATTACAAGCCTCTGAATATGAATTGCATAATTAAAAATAGGAAAATAAGAAGTTAACTATAGGGAGCCTTTAATAGGCCCAAGTTTCCAGATCCTTAATGCCATTGGTTCACAACCTTTCACATGATCCAGGTGTGTCAAAGTTCCCTAAGGATCTCAAGGGATCCCGGACAGTGCTCACACCCAGATACATTGCCAAACTTTGAGTAAGTGCAGTGTGGAAGAGCCAGCCTTAATGTGTTAGAGTTCAGAGGGAGCTCATAAGGCCTTAAGCAGTCACACATTACGGGGGCAGAACCTAAACTTCCAAGAGTATGTGAGAGAGCTTTATATAGTTTTTAAAGAGTTGAGTTGGTGGAAAAAAAGTTTGAAAATGGTTTTGGATAGTAACATAATATTTTGCTTAAAAAAACCAGTTTGAGAGAAAAAGGAGCATGACAATTAACAAACTCTAAATCAGAACAGCAGACATGGTTCATGGAGCAAACACAAACAGGGGAAAGGGTATTGGGGACAAGTAAGTCACATAGTAGAAGCATGCTTGCACACAAGCAAACCTCATAGAAGTATTACAGGAATTAAACCGTCATAGCATAGTCCATCACAAAGTATTCATGCCAGGATCCCAAACAACATTAGATTGAGGGGTGTTAGAATTACACACTATGTTCAGGGAAGGGTTTAGGATTACAATACTACATGCTTATAGTGTACTGGGATCAGGAGACAAGGCAGAAGTACAATGAAATATGTAGGAAGTAGTAGACATGCTGAACTGGAGGGTAGCCACATAGATAGATTAGTAAGTAGGCATGCTAATTGCAGGGTAAGCAATAAAACCATAGGTATACACATAATAGAAGCAAGAGGAATTGTAACACAAACTGAAGCATATTGTATTGGAAGCCTTAAAGTTAAACTGGGAACATACCAGTTAGATGAGGAAATAAGTGCAGAGTAATGGAGTAGTAGTGTGCAGAGAAGGAGAGCATCAATGTATAGAGCAATATAGAACAGCAGAGTAGTAGTGCAAATAGAACAGTGGCACAGTAGAGCAAATAGAGCAGTAGAGTTACTCAGTCTTGGCTTTCAGCCGACTGAGTAGCAAGTAAACAACAAGAGAAGCAAGAGAGGAAAGAAAGTTCAGAACAAAGTGTGTTTGTGTGTGTGCCCCCTTATGTTAAAGAGAGAGTTGAGTATTTATAGTTTTGAAAACGAGTAGTGAAATAAGGTAAGGAGTAATAGTTTAACATAATTATAGAAATAATTTTCAATCAGAATCAATCAAAAACCTGGACTCCCTTTAATTAGGGAGTCATAATTCAAACGGCACAATCAGAGTTAAATAAGGAAAAGAATCAACTGTAAAACTGACCTTTACCATAACAGAAGTAGTAAGGTATATAGCAAGCGATTAAGTGTAGGTACATAACACATAATTAGGGAGAGTATATGTCAAACAATCAGCAACATATTCGTGCACATAAATAGGGTATAGTACAATTTAGTTCTGAAAATTAGTCACAAGAATCACGAATGGGATTGAAAATCATAGGGACTCAATGCTAACTAAGGAAAGTATTACACAAACAAGGAAACAATTCGAAAAATCAGTACAGAATTACAAGGAAAATACACAAAGTCACATATTTAGGGAAGATATCATAGGTCTAAGGAATTTAGACAAAATCAGTATAAATTATTATGTGAACAATCAATAAGGCAAATAGTCAGACCTATTAAACGTTAAACAACATGTATCGAACAAAATCAGAGAAACCCTAAGCAAGTATTTGGAGAAACAGTAGAAGATCGAAACCCTAACAACAAAGTTACAACAAGAAGCATATAACTCAGAGAGAATCCAGAAGAACATATAGATAGATAATACGAACATAAACCCTAAAAGTTAGGGTTTCATCAGAATACTTAGAGTAAAGAGGAGATTTAATCAGAACGTTTAAAAACATACTGGAAATCAAGATTAGTACTAAAATCAGAAGATAAAACGTTTTAAAAGGGGTCAAGAAACCCTAGTTCTCAAAAATGTAGAATCGTTTGAAAAACATCGGTGTTTTAAGAGAAAAATGGGTGAAAACCTCAGAACGAACATAGATCTGTCACAAATCTAAGAAGATCGGAAGATCTTAGAACTAGGGTTTCCAGAGAAAACCCAAAAAGAGAAGAGAGACTTAGATATTACCGGCGTTTGGCCGGAAAAGGCCGGAAAACATGGCATGAGATCGGAGATGGGAGTGTATTGCCTTAGGGTCGCGTGAAATCCTCCATCGGTGACACAGACATGAAAGGCGGAGCCATAGGGTTGAGGAGAGGTGAGAACCTCATAGTTTCCGGCAAGGGAGGTGGCCGGAGAGGAGAGGTAGAGCTCAAAGAAGGGAGAAGGTTCTAGAGAGAGTCTCAGAGAGAGAGAGAGAGACGGTTGAATTACGAATG
>ML256683.1:22046-80193 GCA_005239495.1 Nicotiana undulata
AGTCGTCTAAGGTCTTAATTTGGTAAGGACTAATCTGGCCCGTTGATAAGAAATGATCAACGGTCCAAATTAAAAAGGGAATTGGGTCGGGTGGCTCTAAGTGGACTAGGCCTGCTATTTAGGCTGATTTAATTGGGTAGGGGTCTGATTCAATTAAGCTAGAATTGAAATAAAACTAGGCCATTTGTTAAATACCAATAAAAATAGATAAATAATTTATAAAAATAGCTAATATTTGTAAGAAATAAAATTAATGCTTAATTCATTAAATTAAAATGATTAATTAGTACTTAAAAATATAAATGACTAATTATTGAGTAAAAATAGCATAAAATATATGATTAGGCTATAATTGCAAAGTTATTGCAATTATAGCCAAATAGTACCAATTTGGCTAATTGTAAAATAATCTGGTCTTAATTAGGACCAAAACTATGTATTAAGCTAAGAAATATTTTTGAAATCATTTGTAATGCAATTTATAATAAATATTTTAGAGGTAAAATGCTGGGTAAATTAAAATAAATAAAATAAAATATGGGAAAGTTATGGAAAAATATCAATTGTTATGAAAACCTGATTTTGAAGGTATATATGCAAATTAAAAAATAATTTGAGGAAAAATTGGGTATCAACAATATCCCATATAAATAGTAGAAGAGATAGGGCAAAAGGCATGTAATATTGAACTCGATTAAAACTCTCACGAAAATTTGACTCTAAAGCAAGAATACAAAATATTACCTTTTCATAAGGATTCGATTTGCTGTTTATCCCCCCTTTTCTTGCATACCCGAGAAAACCTCGTATATTCTCATATCCACTTGTCTTACATCGTTGTCAGAGAGAAAAATCATCCACCTCATTCAATATTTGGGTGAATCATTCTCTTTATTTACATTTATTGACATTTAATATGGTTATTGCTCATCATTGTTCTTCCACTCATTCATAATAGTATCATTTAATACCATTTGTATTAAATTGGTCTAAGTTCCATTATGCATTACTTATACAAGCACGTGTTAGATATTGGACTTATTTTATTTTACTAGGATTTACCCATCACTTTCTTGTTTATTTAGTTTAACAAAAGGTTTCATACTTTTTGGTCAAACTATTTGGCGCCATATGTGGGGAATTTTTTAGTCAAAGTCTTAGTTTTTCTAGATCTAAAAAAAATAATAGCAAAACACAAAAACTTCTTTTTCGTACTTGCACAGTCTAACTAGGCAGGTAATGGAGAGGAAAGACTAAAAGTAGTGGCAGGACTTAATGTTATCAACAAGATTAATGGAACAGATGAGGAGAACGTGACACCAAACGCTTCCCCTAGACGAAGTGGTTCGCCCCTTCCTCATGGCAGCGTCATCACCTCCCATAGAAAAGGAGCCTCTACGTCCACAGCGGAAGAAGCACCACCAGCAGTGAAAAAGCTACTAGAAGCATGGCTAATGAGTACGCTGACCAGCATACTCGACAAAACTGCTCAAAGGGCAAGCAGGGAGAATGTACGAGTCGGCATCACAACAACATCCATTGAGCAGCACGACCCTCCTCCTGTAACATGTATCTCACACACCGTTAATGCTGTAGGTAACAACACCCTCACAGCTATTCTAAGAAGAATGGAGGATATGGAGAACGAGAAAAAAATGCTCTGCGACCAAATGAGGGAGCACCACGAAAGGGTAGATAAGATACCGTGTGCCCCAAAACTTCTACTTAAAAAGGACGCCGACTGGTTTGTAGAACAATCGTATAGCGGCGAGGCCTCACCACATGCTATACCTAAAACATTTAGGCCTCACCCTAGCTCTGAGCTGCCTACATATCCTTGATCTTGCAAGAATCAGGCCGTATGTAGTTACAGAGTCATCGACGGAGTATGCCGATGAAGTTATCACAAGAACGAACGCAACATATAGGGCTGGATGAGTGAGCGGTTTACGGGAATGGTTAGGAGAACTGGAGCGGGACCGCTCCTGCTAGAATAGTCGTTGCTCGCCGGATTACCTGCAAGTAAGAAATACAAGCATATATTGTGCGTAAATCTAAACATGATGCTAGTTCCCGTCGGACTATGAATGTCGTCTTCGGACGGTTTAGGATGACATCCTCAGACCTTGATGTCTTGGGCTATGAATTGTTCGATGAAGGATTTGCAGGCCATGAAATGATGTTCTCGGGCCATGAAGATGGTGCCTCCGAACGATGACGCCTTTGAATAATGATATGCAAAATTTAGAGAGATCCTCAGGCTATGACATGATGTTCTCGGGCTATGAAGATGGTGCCTCCGAACGATGACGCCTTTGGACAGGTTGGCGATATTTCAGCCCATGAAGATGCAATAACATGATTCTAACAATACAGAGCTTAGTCTTGTGATTTAAAGGGCAGAGCTTAGCCCGTAAGGAAAGCGAAATAAATGGTGCTTGTGACAACGATTATTCTCTAAAATTAAATCGGAGGCAGAGCTTAGCCCCGAAAGGCAGAATGGTAGCCTTATGCAGTGCAGAGGGAGACAGTGTTTTGTCTCGAAAGGCAGAATGGTAGCCTTGTGTAGAGATGCGGATGCAGATGGAGACAACGCTTAGTCTCGGAAGGCAGAAAAGTAGCCTTATGCAGATATGCGAATGCAGATGGAGACATTATTTAGTCTCGGAAGGTAGAAAAGTATCCTTATGCAAAGATGCAGATGCAGATGCAGATGGAGACAACGTTTAGTCTCGGAAGGTAGAAAAGTAGCCTTATGCAGAGATGCGAATGCAGATGGAGACAACATTTAGTCTCGGAAGGCAGAAAAGTAGCCTTATGCAAAGATGCAGATGCAAATGGAGACAACGTTTAGTCTCGGAAGGCAGAAAAGTAGCCTTATGTAGAGATGCGAATGCAGATGGAGACAACGTTTAGTCTCGAAAGGCAGAAAAGTATCCTTATGCAAAGATGCATATGCAGATGGAGACAATGTTTAGTCTCGAAAGACAGAAAAGTAGCCTTATGCAAAGATGCGAATGCAGATGGAGACAACGTTTAGTCTCGGAAGGAAGAAAAGTAGCCTTATGCAAAGATGCAAATGCAGATGGAGACAGCGTTTAGTCTCGGAAGGCAGAAAAGTAGCCTTATGCAAAGATGCAAATGCAGATGGAGATAGTGCTTAGTCTCGGAAGGCAGAAAAGTAGCCTTATGAAGCATTAAAATAAATGACAATAAGAATTCTTAGTTGGTAATAGATTGCAGTATTGTGGCTGTTGTGAGCGTTGCGATTATGAAGCATCGTTTGTGCTGATAGTAAATGTCGGCATGTGCGACGGTCTTGAGAGTCGTGTATTTGAATAGTGTCTGTCCTTCGGACGGATAGTGTGTTTCGTGCTCTCGCAATCTTTGTTCTTGCATCCAAAGAACAATCGTGAGTTCTGTAAACGGGGGAGGTTAGTTTGTATTCCCGCTGGCTTTGCTTGATTCGTTCTTTCTTGATCTGATGATCCTGTTCATATCATCGGGGTAACATTTGCTGAACAGAGTTGTTTCACGAATAAGTATGCATGATTTTCTAAAAGTATGACATAAATGTATAATAATAATAAAAAGTTTTAGATGAACCGACGACCGTGACACGGTTCAAGACATCACAACCTCTCATGTTACGGAATTTTGAGGATCCTCCTCAAAATTCTGCCCCAGTTTGATGGGTTGATGTTTCTAAACTTGCTTCGGAATTTTGAGGGTCCTCCTCAAAATTCTGCCCAGTTTCCAATTGCGGGGGAAAATGAAATTTTTATTGAATTGTGACCGAACCCATAGGGCTGCCTACGTATCCCCTCTTAAACGGGAATCAGGTCAGGCGTAGTTCAATTTACATCATTGATTGAAAGCATAAAAGATTATACATAGTAACGCTTGACTGCATCTGAATTATTTGGCTTTGGCCAGACTTCTCCGTCCATTTCTGCAAGTATAAGTTCTCCTCCGATCAGCACTCGGTGAACCATGTATGGACCTTGCTAGCTGGGAGAGAACTTCCCTTTGGCTTCATCTTGATGTGGAAATATCTTCTTTAACACCAGCTTCCCTTGTGTGAACTGTCTCGGCTTGACTTTCTTGTTGAAGGCTCTGGTCATTCTGTTCTGATAGAGTTGACCATGACAGACTGCATTCATTCTTTTTCCGTCTATGAGGTCTAGTTGCTCATAACGGCTCTTTACCCATTCTGCGTCGCTGAGCTCAGCCTCTTGTATAATTCTTAGAGATGGAATCTCAACTTCGGCAGGAATAACAACCTCTGTACCAAAAACTAGCATATAAGGAGTTGCCCCGGTCGATGTGCGAACTGTGGTGCGATATCCCAATAAGGCAAATGATAACTTCTCATGCCACTGATTGTGCCTTTCTATCATCTTTCTTAGTATCTTCTTGATGTTTTTGTTGGCGGTCTCTACAACTCCATTCATTTGAGGTCGATAGGCTGTGGAATTCCCGTGTTTGATCTTGAAAATTTCACACATGGATTTCATCAAGTCGCTGTGGAGATTGGAACCATTATCGGTGATGATTGACTCTGGAACTCCGAACCGGCTAACGATGTGGTTGCGGACAAAGTCTGCCACGACTTTCTTAGTTACTGCTTTGTAGGAGGCTGCTTCGACCCATTTAGTGAAGTAATCAATGGCTACCAGGATAAACCTGTGTCCATTGGAGGCAGCGGGTTCGATTGGTCCAATAACGTCCATGCCCCAGGCGGCGAACGACCATGGTGAGCTTGTTGCATTGAGCTCGTTTGGAGGTACCTTTATCATATCTGCGTGTATCTGACAGCGGTGGCATTTCCGAACATACTGGATGCAGTCCGTTTCCATAGTCATCCAAAAGTAACCAGCTCGGAGTATTTTCTTTGCTAAGACAAAACCGTTCATATGTGGACCGCAGGTCCCAACATAAATTTCCTCTAGTAGTTTTGATGCTTCCTTTGCGTCGATACATCTTAATAATCCCAAATCGGGAGTCCTCCTATACAGGGTTCCTCTGCTGTGAAAGAAGTTGTTGTACAGTCTCCGTAGTGTGCGTTTCTGAGTGGGATTCGCAAGCTCTGGGTAATCTCCTTTCGCCAAATACTCCTTGATGTCATGAAACCAAGGATTTTCTTCTGCTTCCTCTTCGACATGGGCACAATAAGATGGATGATTATGGATCTTTATGGGAATAGGATTAATGAAATTCTTGTCTGGATGTTGGATTAGTGAGGACAAAGTAGCCAATGCATCAGCGAACTCATTCTGGATTCTGGGGACATGCCGAAATTCTATCTTCGTGAACCTCTTTCTCAGTTCCTGTACGTGGTGAAGATACGACAGTATCTTGGAATTCTTGGTTGCCCATTCTCCTTGTACCTGATGTACCAGTAGGTTTGAATCACCAATCACTAACAACTCTTGAACGTTCATGTCAATGGCCATGTTAAGCCCCACGATGCAAGCCTCATATTCAATCATGTTGTTGGTGCAGGGGAACCTGAGTTTGGCAGATACCGGATAATGTTGACCGATTTATGATATTAGGACCGCTCCAATGCCGGCTCCTTTGAAGTTTGCTGCTCAATTGAAGAACATCCTCCAACCGTCATAGGATTCTGCAATGTATTCTCCTATGAATTATACCTCTTCATCAGGAAAATATGTTTTCAGAGGTTCGTATTATCCGTCTACGGGGTTCTCAGCTAGGTAGTCTGCCAGGGCCTGTCCTTTGACTGCTTTCTAAGTCACATAGATAATGTCGAACTCACTCAACAGGATTTGACACTTGGCCAGCTTGCCGATGGGCATGGGCTTCTGAAAGATGTACTTCAATGGATCCATTCTCGATATGAGATATGTAGTATAGGCGCAGAAATAGTGCCTCAGCTTCTGAGAAACCCAAGTCAAAGCGCAACAGGTGCATTCCAATAGAGAGTACCTAGCCTCGTATGGAGTGAACTTCTTGATGAGATAATAAATAGCCTGCTCCTTTATTCCCGTTTCATCATGCTGCCCCAGAACACAATCGAAGGCTCCATCTAATACTGCAAGGTAGAGTAACAGAGGTCTATCTGGATCAGGCGGTACTAGGACTGGTGGTGTTGACAAATACTCCTTAATTCTGTCGAAAGCCATTTGACAATCATCAGTCCACTTAGTTGCGGCGTCCTTCTTCAGCATCTTGAAGATCGGCTCACAGATAACTGTAGACTGTGCTATGAATCGCCTAATGTAGTTAAGCCTCTCCAAGAAACTCATCACATCTTTCTTGTTCATTGGCGGCGGTAGTTCTTGAATGGCTTTGACCTTTGATGGATCCAATTCTATTCCCCGGCGGCTCACAATAAACCCAAGCAACTTCCCAGCAGGAACCCCGAATGCACACTTCGCGGGGTACAACTTCAGATTGTATTTCCGCAACCTTTTGAAGAACTTCCTCAAGTCTTCTATGTGATCAGTGGCTTTCTTGGATTTTATAATAACATCATCCACGTATACCTCGATCTCTTTATGAATCATATCGTGGAAGATAGTGGTCATAGCCCTCATGTAGGTGGACCCTGCATTCTTCAGGACGAATGGCATCATCTTGTAATAGTATACTCCCCATAACGTAATGAAAGCTATTTACTCAACATCTTCCTCATCCATCCAGATCTGATGATAACCAGCGAAGCAATCCACGAATGATTGTAGTTCATGCTTGGCACAATTGTCAATCATGATGTGTATATTTGGTAAAGGGAAGTCGTCTTTTGGACTGGCCCAGTTGAGATCCCGGTAGTCGACACAGACTATGACCTTCCCATCCTTCTTTGGTACTGGCACAATGTTGGCTAACTATGTCGGGTACTCAACTACCCTGAGAACTTTGGCGTTGATCTGCTTGGTAATTTCTTCCTTGATTTTCAAACTCATGTCGGGTTTGAACTTTCTGAGCTTTTGCTTTACTGGTGGACACATTGGATTGGTTGGCAATTTGTGAGCCACAATAGACGTACTTAGACCAGTCATGTCATCATACGACCAGGAGAATATATCCTCATACTATTTTAGAAACTTCGCGTATTATTTCTTTTCTGATGGTGACAAATGAACACTGATGCGAGTCTCCTTGATGTTTTCCGAATCTCCCAGGTTGATAACTTCAGTTTCGTCCAGGTTGGACTTAGGTTTGTTCTCAAAATTCTCAACTTTTTTGACAATCTCGTCAGGTATGTCATCTTATTCTGAATCAACGTCCGTTTGCTGCGTTGTCTCGTTGTATGTCATAGTCATCGGTTCATCAAGACAAGTAATAGTAATGATGTATAGGTAAAGTAATGAGAGAGAAAATGATAGCAATAAATATTGATTCATATGAAAAATTGCAAGTGCTTTTGCTAAATTGAATAATTATTTTGAACATTTGAAGATCTTGTTGCAGGAATTAAAATGCAAAAAAGGAAATCATTTTGTGAAGAAAAACAATGGATAATGCTTGTTTTAGCCTTGCTACCCCGAGGCTCGTCGGGCTTTGGTTATCCTGATAGTCCAAATCTTGAGGTATGTCCCTCAGCTCACAGCTTGTATAGAAGGGCCTTCCTCCCCCTCCTCCTCGAGAATAACGAAGCCGTCCATATCACTGTCATCCAGAAACAAGTTCCTCATTGCTGCAAGTGCTCTTCTTCGTCTGATCCATAAGTAATGTCAGCCTGTTGGAAGGTCTGCTCCAGATGTGGTATTGGCTGCTCCAAAGGGTAGTAAGGACCGCGCCAAGGTGGCGACCAATTATTGAATTCTTCCCAGGTGTATTCATATCCCAAACCCGAAGGTAGTACCATGTTTCTTGAGCTTTATGGGTTTGGAGATCCCTGGGAGGTTCTTGCCGAGCCCTTTTCCAGGCTCGTACCCGCTCCAGCTTAGTATACTCCCGATTTTGCTATCCCACCATTTGTCTTTGTCGATAGAATTGACCCGTTCAATGTGGTGGTACGTTTCTCCACCCAGCTTCCTTCTTCCTTCAATCACCGGAATAGTCTGGTGACTGTAAATAGGGTTGCTACCATCGCCATGAATAATCACCTCTTGGTGGTTCCACTCGAACTTCACTGCCTGATGTAATGTTGATGCTACGGCCCCGACGGCATGGATCCAAGGTCGTCCTAATAACAAGTTGTAGGACTCTGGCACATCTATCACTTGGAAATCAACCTCGAACCAAGTTGGTCCCATTTGCAGGCATAGACTTATCTCACCAATGGTGGACCTTTGAGATCCGTCGAAAGTTTTCACATTAATTGCTCCATCCTTTATCTCATGCAGCCCTTTACCCAATTTCTTGAGCGTTATCAACGAACAAATGTTAATACTGGATCCTCCATCGATCAGGATTCTGGTGATGAAGTAATCTTCGCATTGCACAGTGATGTGCAGTGCTTTGTTATGGCCCAACCCTTCAGGAGGCAACTCATCCTCATGGAAAGTGATCTTGTGGATTCCAACACTTGACCCACCATATTGGCCATTTCTCCACTAGTGATGTTATTCGGTACATACGCTTCATTCAACACCTTCAACAAAGTACTCATGTGCGTCTCGAAATTATGTAGCAAAGAGAGGATAGATATTCGTGTTGGCGTCTTGTTCAATTGGCCGATGACCGAATACTTCTTGTCTTCTACCTTCCTCCAAAGGTCGTCTGGACCTGTCTCAACAAGGGGAGGCCGATTGGAAGGTTGCCTGCTGGATTCAGCCAAATGTTCAGGGGTATAGACCCTACCAAATCTTATCATACCCTGTGCTGCGACAACTTCTTCAGTGTTGACCTTGACTTTCCTTCTCGCTTTGGCTGTATAGCCCCATAGTATAGCATTTGTATAGAAAGGTGGCGTGGTCGACATCGCCACTGGGATTGGTGTAGCTATCCTTACTTCAAATGGAATATGTGCCTGGGGTGGCAAGGTTGCAACCTCAAATGGTGCAGGTGCATTTGCCGGAGACACGAACTCAACTTCAATTGGTACTGGTGTCTTTGCGGGTGGAGCCTCTTCAAACTCGAGAGGTATGGACATATTTACCTCAGCATCCTCAGATGGTTGAATCTGGACTATGATCGGGTTGAGAGTGACTGTCGGTTTCTCTAGGTCATCGCCTTCTGTGATCAACCCGATTGATCCCTCGGGATCCCAATCATGTTCTATTTCAATCATGTGGATACCTCCACACTTATGGTTTGGCATAAGATTGTTGCGGACGTTCGGAGCGGGATCTTTTGCCACAATGATCTTGTTATCAATCAGGGACTGTATCTTGTCTTTCAAAGAGCGACATTCATCGATGGTGTGCCCCTTCATGCCGGAATGGCATGCACAAGGTTTGTTTGGGTTAACCCACTCAGAAGGATTCTCAGGGGTTAAAACAGGGATGGGGGTGACATAACCAGCAGCTTTGAGCTTCTCATACAGCTGGTCGATGGGTTCAGGGATGGCGGTATACTGTTTTGGAGGTCTGCGATCAAAATTAGGACGAGGTCTAGGGAAGTTTTGGCGTGCAGGGGGTGATTGGTAATGGGATGGCTGGGAATTATTAGTGTGGTAGACAGGAGCGGGTTGGGAGTATCTGGGTGAGGCAGGTTGATATGTCAGTGGTGGATGTGATAGATAAGTTGGTGGTGGATCTTGGTATGAGGGTGAGGGTGCTTGGTAATTCGGGGTTGGTTGGTATGTGAGTGGTGGTGTTGGGTAGATTTGGTATTTGAGTGGGGACTTGGTTCTCTATGCAACCATCACGGCTCCCACGTCCCTTTTTTCTTGTACACACCACCGGACTGTAAAACCTTATTCATAGCTTGTAAGGCTTCAAAATTTGTGACCATACCGCTCTTAATACCTTCTTCAATCCGTTCCCCTAACTTGATAATGTAAGAACTTGTGGTTCTCAATCATCATCAACCGTTCATAGTATTGCGGGTTCTGGGCCCGGACAAAGAACTTGTTCATCTGCTCCTCTTCTAAGGCGGGTCTGGCCTAAGCAATTTCGGACCTCCAACGAGTAGCATACTCGCGAAATGTCTCTGTGGGATTCTTCTTCAAATTCTGAATATAGAACACGCCTGGTGCGTTCTCTGTATTAAATCTGAATCTGTCCATAAATTCAGATGCCATGCTTACCCAGTTTGACCACTTCTTGGGATCTTGGCTGATGTACCAGGACAACGCATCTCCTTTCAAACTCCTCATGAAAAGCTTCATGCGGATCCTTTCATCCTTCCCTACTCCAACCAGCTTGTCATAATAAACCCTCAGATGGACCTTTGGATCACCTGTACCATCAAACATTTCGAACTTCGGAGGTTTGTACCCCTCAGGTAGTACGACGTCAGGTTGTATGCATAGGTCCTCATAATTCAGCCCTTCGACTCCTCTGATTCCTTCGACGCCTTGAACCTGTCTGGTCAGCTTCCTAAGTTCCTCGGCCAAGTTCTTGATAAGCAGGTTCTTTTCATCAGACTCAGGTGTGTATGGGACAGGTGGAGTGGAGTGTGGCATGGTCTCCACGTAGATAGGATTGTTACGGTGGCCTGATGCATGGGTGTGGAAATGGTCATTTGTGGAGTCTTGAGGTTCTGGGATAAGTAGTGGAGTGTTATTTGGGGTATGACAGGTGTTGCATTGGTTCTTTGGTGGAATAGCGTGATGGCGAGGTGCGGGATGATTCTGCTATTTTGGGACATTCTGAGGAGGTGTAGGGTTTTGAGTGTTGGGGAAGTTGACGTTTGGGACGTTGAGGGAGAATGACAGGTTGGCCAAATTTCGAACCTGATCAAGTTCTTCTTGGAATTTCAATAACTTTTGTTCAAGTGGTGACATATTCTCATTAGGAACTCGACTACCCTGGCCATCAGTGGCCTCAACTCGTTCAGTTGTGATCTCCTTCCTGATGTTGTTTAAATCTTCCATTTTATTCTTGCCTTTGTTCTTGCCTTTGGGAGGACTAGGAAGAGGAGTGGGTGGAGGGCCCCTGGATCTTGTGAGATAAGCTGATGATGCTAGAGTGAACGAACTAACCTCTGGGGAGGGGAATAAATAAAAGAAGAAACAAAAACAAAAAGGTAGACAAGTTAGTGAGGATTATGAAAAAGTATTGTAGTATTTAAATACATAGTGCGGAAATGTAAAGTGCGTCCTAATTTGGGAACCTCTTTTGTGCCCGAGGTAGGCCTAGCGACAAATTGATTTGGATAACTTGAAATGCTAAATGCCTCATTTTATTGATAAGAAAATAGACAGATCCCAAAACGACACTAAATAAACAGGAAGTAAAGGTCACTAATGGTCATTGGCCTTATAACATTGATAAAGAAAAGAAATACATTCCTATCTATTTGGTCCCAGAAGGACCTTCCCCAGACTCGACATTCTTGCTTCAATTAAACAGCTTTCCCAGCTCGCGAAGTCCCAGCAACAGGTATGCTCTGGCCAGATGTCCGCCTTCGGTCCCCTCAGCCTTTTGACAGTCTTCGACCCTCTTGAGGAATTTCTCCTCCAGCTCGACTATACCTCGTTCCAAGTATCCTAACCTCTTGTTGGTGCTGATAGCCATGTCTTTCCACTCATCTATCAACTTCTTGTTAGACTCATGTATTTCGCGGTGCTCATCCTCACATTCACAGATGTTTTTCGCAGCTGGTTAAATTTGACTTGCGCCTCAACCTTTTCATCTATAACCCTGTGGCCTTGAACGTACCCTGGCTTGATTAGACCATCCCAATTATCTTCCAACCAACCAGAATAGAAAGGGGTGAAACCGATATGATATCTGTCTGGCTCGATGATGTCCTTCTCCAGTACAATCTTGCAGTGCCACATGTGCTGGGCTTGGCATTTGTGAGGACTATCATCATTTTGGAAGTCATCTCGAAGATGGCTCATCTTGTCGACCCTGTGTATGACTTGTTTCCTACCCGATTGCCTCATAACTCTAAGAGGGACATAACGGTATGTTCCTCTTAGACCAATTAGTATAAGGAACGGTGCATCTCCGAAACGGGAGATGAATTCCTCTGTCGGAAACCATTCGAACATCCATTGGACCTGTTCATCGGTCAGACTATCAAAGAGCTCAACCATCCTTTGGCATTCTCAAGCTGAGCGAACATGTCGGGGATGTAATTCATTCGCTTTGGATGGTGAAAGGCGATGTGGTCATCCCAGACCTTTCGATGAATTTCTTGTCGGTATTCTCCCTTTTGGAGATGTTCCATGAGCCAAAGCTGAAGTAGTAGATTGCAGCCTTTGAAGTGTCTCGCTCCTCATTGACACTTTTCCCAGGCTCGATATATGTCTGCAATGATCATGGGCACAATGCTGAAGTTTTGCCCACCAATCCCTTCCATTAGTGTTTTGGTTACCATGGCCAGCCTAGTATGGATTCTCTCCTTCTTCATTGGAAACACGATCAAATCCAAGAAGCAAAACATGAAGACGAAGACTCTACGATGGATGTGTCCCAAGGACGTGATAGCAAACTCGTCATGGTAGGTACGGTATGATTTGCTGTGAACGTACCTTTCGTACAAATAGTCAAATGGGATGTACGACTCCTTCAAGCATACCAGTTCTGCATTGTTCTTCAGACCCATCATTTTAAGGAAACCTTTGCTTGTGCGGTTCTCAGGCATTAGCAATCCCGGGGTTTCCCACACTAGGCCAGCCAGTCCTCCTATTTCCTCCAGCAAAGGTGTCATTTCGATGTCCCCAAATCGGAACACGGCCCTTTCAGAGTCCTAGAACAGGGTAACAACCTCTATTATCATGTTGTTAGGCTGGATTTCTAGGAGAGATGGTGTTGATACCCAATTTTTTCTCAAACTATTTTTATCTTGCATATATGTCTTCAAAATCACTTTTCATGATAACTGGCATTTTTCTCCTAATTTTACATATTTTATTAATTTTCTCTTCCAATTTATTCAGTATTTTTATTCAATAATTATACATAGATTGTGTTATAAATAATTTCCAAAATATTTCCCAGCTCAATATATCATTTTAATCCTATTAGGATTTAATTATTTCATAAATTAGCCAATTTGGCATTATTTTAGCTATAATTACAATAATTTTACAATTATAACCTAATTATGCGATTTATACCATTTAAAACAATAATTCGTCATTTCATATTTTAATACTAACTAATTACCTTAATTTCATTTATTTAGCATTAATTTCACTTTTTATAATTACTAGCTATTTTTTTATTAATTATTTATCTATTTTTTAAGGGGTATTTAACTAATAGCCATTTTTTAATTTCAATTGTAGCCTAAATTAAAACCAATACCCAATTAAATTAGCCCAAACACCCCCCAGGCCCAATACCCAATACACCCGACCCAACTCTTCCTAAATCCTGGCCGTTGATCAATTTTGATCAACGACCAAGATCGATTGTTACCATAATTAATCCTAATGACCTACCCCACCCCCGTCCCTCATTTTACTCAGACTCTCATCTCTCTACTCTCTCTCTCTCTATCTCTCCAGCCTCCTCTAGAGACTTCCAGTCTCTCCGCCTCCGATGAGGCCCCTTCGTCTTCTCCGGCTGCCTCTCCACCGAAGGCCATTGAGTCCTCACCATCCTCAGACCTCCCATGGATACTTTAAACCGGTGTTGCTGTCTCCAAGGTCTTCAAGAGACCAGGGTTCACTCTCCCACACCTCTGTCCTGTTTCAGGCCTTCATGGCTTGATCTCCAGTAAGGTTTTTCTACTTTCCAGCTTGATCCGGTGGTTTCTATACCGACTCTCCCTCTCTCTGGGTTCTCTCTTTGAAACTCTAACTTCTAAACTCTTGATTTTTCTATATCTGTAATAGATCTGTACATATTGTGAGTGATTTTAATGTTTTCCCTAAAGATTTTCCGTTTTCCCTAAACAGTTCTTAATTTTTCAAACTAGGGTTTGTAAACCCTTTTCAAAACAGTTTTCCTCTCTGATTTTTAACATTATCTTGTGATTTTAACCATGTTTATACAACTTAAGCTTTTTCCATGTTGGTCTGATTTATTTCGCTACAAAAACCCTAAGTTTGCAGCCTTAATCCTAGATTCTAAGTGTATCTTTGATAACCGTTTGTTTAATTATTCTATGTGCCTGATTTTCATGAGCATCTTAAGTTTCTTGTGATTTTACCCTGTTTTCCTATTAGGATTTCTGACTCTTCATCTCTTTTGCATGTATCATGTCTACTTTGCTGATTCATATCATTGTCTGCGTGAAACCCCTAATTTTGGCTTTAGTCTTGTGTTCTGAGTTCATCTTTACTGTTTGTCTGTGTGCTCTTCTCATATGCTTCGATTAATTAGAGTATTTTATGATTTCCACCCTAATGATACCCTATTAGAGTCTCTGATTTGTTTCTTTTGTTTATACTCCGTTTATGTGTTTTCCCTAGGAGTTTATATTGTTTCCCTTTAAAATTAGTATTACTCTGATTCCTGAATCCTTGATTTACTGTGTTGATATTCCTACACTGATTTCCTACTGTATTCCTTATGCTCACAACCTTTAAAGTATTTCTAACTTTATTATGTGGTTGGCCGCATTATTTACTGATTTTACTATTATTTTCTTAATTAGACCTTTATGTATTTACCCTTATTTACTTATTCTGTGCCTATATCTTGTTTTGAATTCTTTCCTTATTTGTTACCTGATCTCTACCGTTTGAAATGACTCCCTTAATTAAGGAAGGACTTGGACTGATTTTACTATTAATTGATTCTGAGTTATTCAATTACTGAACAAATTGATTCTTGCCTTATTTACCTAGCCTTCAAACTGCTATATATATGTGCTCTTCTACTCTCATTAGGACATACTTCTACACACGAACATCCCACTGTTCAACTCTCTCTTACTCACACACATATTCTGTTGCTCTTCTTTTGATTGTCTGTTGTTACTAGTCGGCTGAAAGCCTAGACTAGTGATTCTATTTTGCTTACTTTTTCCAACTGGTATGTCTCCAATTTATGTTTAAGCTTCAAAATAACATGCTTCTTTGGGTATTTCGATTCACCCTATTCCTAATCTGCTTCTACTTATGGTTATGTTGTCCTACTTGCAACTAGTTTGTATGCTCTAGTACCTTTCCCTTTAGCCTCAGCATATGTACTAACTCTTGCACGTTTCAATATAATTCTGCTTATGTCTTCTGTGATCCCTAGTATACTACAATTGCACTATGTGTTACCTAGTTTCCATGTAATCTTGAACACATGCTATACTCCAAACATTTTCCTGAACCTATGTGTAACTATGTGTATTGCATGTTGTCTTCTCCCAGTACTCCCTCATTCTGATTCTGTTTAGTCCTTGGCATGAACTCTTAGTAATCAACTGTGTTTGTGACTGTTTAGGCTCAATACCAGTCTGTGATACTCTAGTACTTCTCTAATGATAACTGGTATCCTAGTCTGTTTCTATATATCCCCAGTCTCTGCTCCCTTGTCTGTATTATCTCTATGCATTGTGTACTGGTTGATTGTTCTGAAACTATTTCCCTAAACTACTCACTTACTATTTTGCAAACTATTTCAAATAAACTATTCTTTAGAAAGGTTCTTTTAACTCAACTCTTTTTTCAAATCCTCTCTTGCACTTCACTTTATTCTTAGACCATAAGTTCTGCCCCCTCAGTGTGAGCACTGCTTTGGGACTCTTGAGCTCCCTCTGAACTCTAACACACTGAGGCTGACACTTCCACACTGCACATGTTCAATTCTTGGTTACTAAGTCTGGGTGTGAGCATTGCCCAGGAGCCCTTGAGGTCCTTAGGGAACTTTGACACACCCGGATTATGAAAGGCTGTGAAATACCATATGGCATGAGGTTTGGAGGACTTGGGCCTATCTGTAGGCTCCCTATAGAATGGCTTCTTCTTTTCTCTATTTCAATTATGTAATTCATGATCCATGGTCTGTAATAACTTATTGTAAATAACTCTTGGGGATGGATAGTGAAAAGGGGAAAGGGATAATTGTGCATGCTATAGATATAAAGGGTAGAAACCATGCTATGGGGCTTACATTTCCTATGTGTGAAATATGGGTCATGCTTAGGACTAATGTGTGCATTAGAAATCATGCTCTTTAGGATTTCATAAACCTGTTTTCACCACTTTATTTCAATACTGTTATGTCACTTAGAAACATCCTGTTTAGTAATAACAATGCAAATGCTGCCATGTGATTATGTTTATGCATTCTTAAAAATGTGATCTAAATCCTGCCTTGAACGAGTGTTAACAAATCTGCACCTTACCATGTTGCACGTAGAAATCATGTCTTAGGTAAAAAACTAATGAACCTATCACTTTTTACATACCCTGAAACCATGCCAAGCATGCATCAGATGCCATGTCTTTAAGGCTTTCATGTTTACTGCTTTAACGTACAACATGTCTCTAATCTATGCTCATGCCTACCACTTAGAAATCCTGCTCCTAGGATAATAAAAATCAATATAAAGTTGTCACTCCTGTACATTCAAAATCACGTCTTAACCATCCTGCATTTATATGTGCATATTAGATACCATGCTCTAGGATTTCGTTTACATTTGATTAACTATTCCTAAGTTTAAGCTGCTGATTCATAAAAGGTATAAAAACAGTTTTACGTTATGATTATCATGTCTACCTGTAATAGAAGTTGGCAACTGACTTTGCATTCTCAGATTTGCATCACTTAGTACAGCATGTTTAGGCAACACAACTCAAACAATTTCTTTAATAATCTAGGTAATTACTAAGCCTTATTCCTACGCCTAGGAAAGCCTTAGGGGGTTGAATCATTAAACTGAAATCTGCCTTTCCTGTATATGTTGCTCAACGTTTAACATGGTCGTTTTAATCAATAGGCAAACTGATTAGGTCTTTCTAAGTAACAAAAAAAAACCTGCATGCCTGTTTATCTTCTGAACTCACTTAGACACCATATCTTAGGTTTCTGAATCTAAATACTGTCTTACTTGTGTTTGAGTCATGCTGTTATGTGCATTATCTGCGGAGGTAAACTTGAGCCCCTTACATGCTCCTATGTGTTCTCCTTTATTGCAGTTCCATGTGTTCTTTATTTGTCTAGAATTGTTTTTACCTTTCAAACCTGAGGGTCTGCCTAGTACCCCCTTTTTAGGATAGTAGTTCTAACCTCCTCCGGGACTGATAGGAAGGGACGGGTAACAACACGCAATAGAGTTCGCGACCAACACGCGCTTTAGTTACCTTCACGGGTGGGAAAGGGTAGAATATGGACATGATGACCGATGCGCTAATACCACGTGTAGCCCCTCTTTTAGGAGTGTCATACCGGGTATTGCATTGATTTGATCCATATTATTACAAACCTAGGATACCCTTTACTTTAAATATTTAGATTGTAACTCTTTTCAAAACTTAGCCTTTCTATAACTGTTTTTCAAACACTTGCATGCTTAAGATTTACATCCCCTCTTACCTGAGCCTTTATTTGTTTGATTGCAAAACCGTACAAAGTCACAAAAGCTATTTGGCCGGGAACCACACTTGTGGATCCTGAGGGGCGCCTAACACCTTCCCCTTGGGATAATTTCAATCCCTTACCTTATCTCTGGTTAACAACATAGTTGTAAATGAACCTCTTAGGTGCCCTAACGCACCTTTAATATCGTTAGGTGACGACTCTCAAAAATGCAAACCCCTTCCCAAAAGGAAAGTGTTGTTTCAACCCGAATGTCCTGAACCCGATCTCCGCTAGAAAAAAGGGGGGCGCGACAGCATGGCGACTCTGCTGAGGATTATAGGCTTTTACCATTTCAAAACTGCTTCCTGAATTTGTACTTTGTTAATATTTGCACCCTTTCCCTTTCCCCTTTTATGTGCAATTAATTATCTCTTTCAAGTATTTATTACTTCTACAAAACGAAACTGACATGTTTCTTTGTTTTCCTTTGTAACTTCTTTAAATCATAAATGTTGTATCTACCGCTTTCCTTAACGTGCAAATACGTGACAATTTGTTTTTAATGCTTATCATGCATAATCATGCTCAACATTCATACTCCACTCGTGCCAAACAAAATACTATAGCAACGCTTGATGAGTGGTTGCACTCTTCCTATATTATTACCCCTTAAATTCGGAAAGGCTTATTTGCGGTAAAACTAGTCGATCAGCGGTGCAGTCGACGGTTCCGTGCCTTTACCCCTTGAGTTGTCCGCTCAAGGGTACCGGTCTAAAACCTCATATAAACCTTACTCCGTTGTCTTGTTGCACACATCATGTTCAAAGCTAGTCGAGCTAAAGTGTCGTCTGCACAATAGCTTTTAAGATAGCCTTATCCAAAAGTCCACCGGGTTCCCCTAAACCCAAACGGACATCCTCACGTTCTGTGCATTTATTTGGAGAACTAAATGCTTCCTGCTAATTGTTGATATCAAATAGTCGAGTCCGGTGGGGGTAAGGGTCTAACCTTATTCGATTTGCAGAAATATGAGGCACGAAGTCCCCAGATTCGGCATGGTCTCCAACACCCACCCAAGACTACTAAGTTGGTGGGAAGATCTATACTCCAGTGACAAAACTCTCGTCAGGAAATACTTGGGCAACCTACCATCCCTCCTAGAAATCCAGCCTAACAAAATGATAATAGAGGCTGCTACCTTATTATGGGATTGCGAAAGGTCCATGTTTTTCTTTGGGGACATTGAAATGACGTCTTTATTGGAGGAAATAGGAGGACTTGCTGGCCTAGTGTGCGAAACCCCGAGGTTGCTAATGCCTGAAAACCGCACATGCAAAGGTTTCCTTAAGATGATGGGCCTGAAGAAGAATGCGGAACTGATATTCTTGAAGGAGTCATACATCCCTTTTGATTATTTGTACGAGAGGTACGACCACATCAAATCATACCGTACCTATCATGACGAGTTTGCTATCACCTCTCTGGGACACAACCATCGTAGAGTGTTCGCCTTCATGTTCTATTTTTTAGGTTTGATCGTGTTTCCAATGAAAAAGGAGAGAATTTATACAAGACTGGCCATGGTGACTAAAACACTAATGGAAGGAGCAGATGGGCAGGACTTTAGCATTGTATCCATGATCATTGCATACATATATCGGGCCTTGGAAATGTGTCAGCAAGGAGCAAGACATTTCGAAAGTTGCAACCTATTACTTCAACTTTGGCTCATGGAACACCTCCAAAGAGGTGAATACCGACAAGACATTTATCGAAGGATCTGGGATGACCATATCGCTTTCCATCACCCGAAGCGAATAAATTATATCCCCGACATGTTCGCGCAGCCTGAGAATGCCGAAGGATGAGTTGAGCTCTTTGGTAAATTGACTGAAGAACAGGTTCAATGGATGTTTGAGTGGTTTCTGACAGATGAGTTCATCATTGATCCCGGGATGCACCGTTTCTGATACTGATTGGTTTAAGAGGGACATGCCTTTATGTCCCTCTTCAAGTTATGAGGCAAGCGGGTAGGAAGCAAGTCATACCTAGGGTCGACAAAATGATCCATCTTCGAGCAGACTTCCAAAATGATGACAGTCCTCACAAGTGCCAAGCTCAGCACCTGTGGCACTGTAAGATTATACTTGAGAAAGACACCATCGAGCCAGACAGGTATCATGTCGGTTGTACCCCTTTCTATCATGGTTGGTTAGAAGATGATCAGGATAATCAGAGCAAGCCAGGGTACGTCCGAGGCCACAGAGATATAGATGAAAGGGATGAAGCACAAGTCAAGTTCAACCAGCTGCGCAAAAGGATCCGTGAATGTGAGGATGATCACCACAAAATACATGAATCTAACAAGAAGCTGATCGAGGAGTGGAAAGACGTGGCTATCAGAACCAACAAGAGGTTGGGATACTTAGAACGAGGTATAGTTGAGCTGGAGGAGAAATTCATCAAAAGGGTCGAAGATTGCCAAAGGGCTGAGGGAGCTGAAGGAGGATATCTAGCCAGAACGTACCTGTTGCTGGGACTTCGCGAGCTGGGAAAGTTGTTCGAGGGAAGTAGGAATGTCGAGTCTGGGGAAGGTCCTTCTGGGACAAAATAGATAAGAATGTCTTTATTTTCTCTGTCGATGTGATAAGGCCAATGCCCATTAATGACTTTTATTTTTTGTTTATTTAGTGTTGTTTTGGGATTTGTCTATTTTCTTATCAATAGAATGAGGCATTTAGCATCTTAAGTTCTCCAAATCAACTTGCCGCTAGGCCTACCTCGGGCACGAAGAGGTTCCCAAATTAGGACACGCTTTACATTCCCGCACTATGTGTTTAAATACTGCAATATTTTTCATAATCCTCACTGACTTGGCTATCTTTTGTTTTATTTCTTTTCTTTATTATTCCCCTCCCCAAAGGTTAGTTCGTGCACTCTGGCATCATCAGCTTATCGCACAAGATCAAAGGGCCCTCCACCTACTCCTCCTCCTAGTCCTCCTAAAGGAAAAAACAAAGGCAAGAGTAAGATGGAAGAATCCAGCAGCACCAGGAGGGAGAATATGGTTGAACGGTTAGAGGCCACTGTTGGGCAGGGTATTCGGGTCTTAAATGAGAACATGTCACCACTGGAACAGAAATTGCTGAAATTTCAAGAAGAACTTGACCAGGTTCGAAACCTGGCCAACCTGTCATTTTCCCTCAACGTCCTAGACGTCAACTTTCCAAACACTCAAAACCCTACACCTCTACAAAATATCTCAAGACAACAGAATCATACCGCACCTCACCATCACGTCACTCCGCCAAAGAACCAAACTCTCCCGGCACAATGCAATACTTGCCACAACAACCTCTTATCCCAGAACCTCACAAAAGACCACTTCCACGCATATAACAATCCCCTCTATGTGGAAACCATGACCCATTCAACTCCACCTATCCCACACCCATCCGAGTCTGATGAAAAGGACCTGCTTATCAAGAACCTGGCTGAGGAACTAAGGAAGCCGACCAACCGAGTTCAGGGTGTTGAAGGAACCAAGGGAATCGAAGGGTTGAATTATGAATACCTCTGCATACAACCTGATGTCGAATTGCCCAAGGGGTACAAACCTCCAAAGTTTGAAATGTTTGACGGTAATGGTGATCCGAGGGTCCATCTGAGGACCTATTATGACACGCTGGTTGGCGTAGGGAAAGATGAAAGGATCCGCATGAAGCTGTTCATGAGGAGTTTGAATGGAGATGCATTATCTTGGTACATCAACCAAGACCCCAAGTAATGGTCGAACTGGATAGGTATGGCGTCTGACTTTACGGACAGATTCAGATTCAACACAGAGAACGCACCAGACGTGTTCTATATCCAGAATTTGAATAAGAAGCCCACAGAGACATTTCGCAAGTTTGCTACTCGCTGGAGGTCTGAAGATGCTAAGGTCAGACCTGCTTTAGAGGAAGAGAAGATGAACAAGTTCTTTGTCCGGGCTCAGGACCCGCAGTACTATGAATGGTTGATGATGATTGAGAATCACAAGTTCTCCGATATTATCAAATTAAGGGAGCGGATTGAAGAAGGTATTAAGAGAGGTATGGTTACAAATTTTGAAGCCTTGCAAGCTACAAACAAGGCTTTACAGTCCGGTGGTGTGTCTAAGAAAAGGGAGGTGGGAGCTGTAATGGTTGCACAAAGAGCCAAATCCCCACTCAAATACCAAATTTATCCAACACCTCCACTCACATACCAACCAACCTCGAATTACCAAGCACCCTCACCTTCATACCAAGCTCCTCCACCCACTTACCAATCTCCACCACCTACCTACCAATCTCCACCACCCACATATCAACCTACTTCACCCCGATACTCACAACCCGCTCCTGTTTACCATACTTACAATTCTCAGCCATCTCATGACCAATCACTTCCTACCCATCAAAACTTCCCTAGACCTCGTCTTAATTTTGATCGCAGACCTCCAAAACAGTACACCGCCATAGCAGAACCCATTGACCAGCTGTATGAGAAACTCAAAGGTGTTGGTTACGTCAACCCTATCCCTGTTGCCACCCCTGAGAACCCTTCTCAGTGGGTTAACCCAAACAAATCCTGTGCATACCATTCCGGCATGAAAGGGCACACCATCGATGAATGCCACTCTCTGAAAGACAAGATACAGTCCCTGATTGATAACAAGATCATTGTGGCAAAAGAGCCTACTCCGAATGTCCGCAACAATCCTCTTCCAGACCATAAGGGTAGAGGTATCCACATGATTGAAATAGAAGATGATTGGGACCTCGAGGGATCAATCGGGTTGATCGCGGAAGGCGATGATCCAAAGAAACCAGCAGTCACTCTCAACCCGATCATAGTCCAAATTCAACCGTCTGAGGGTGCTGAGGTAAATATGTCTATACCACTTGAGTTTGAAGCAGCGCCACCAATACCGATTGAAGTTGAGTTCGTGTCTCCGGAAAATGCACCCGCACCATTTGAGGTTGCAATCTTGCCACCCAAGGCACATGTTCCATTTGAAGTAGGGATAGCCGCACCAATTCCGGTGGCAATGTCGACCACGCCACCCTTCTATACAAATGCTATACCTTGGGACTATACAACCGAGGCGAGAAGGAAAGGAAAGGTCAAAACTGAGGAAGCTGTCGCAGCGCAGGGTATGCCGAGAACTGGTAAGGTCTATACCCCTGAGCATCTCGCCGAATCAAGAAAGCAGGCTTCCAACCGGCCTCCCCTTATTGAGACAGGTCCGGACGACCTTTGCAGGGAAAGTACAGGCTAAGGAGTATTCGGTCATCGATCAGCTGAACAAGACGCCAGCACAAATATCCATCCTCTCTTTGCTGTAGAATTCCCGAGACGCACCGAAGTGCTCTGTTGAAGGTGTTGAGTGAAGCGTATGTACCAAACAACATAACTAGTGGGGAAATGGCCAATATGGTGGGCCAGGTGTTGGAGAGTCACAAAAATCACCTTCCATGAGGACGAGTTACCACCTGAAGGATTGGGGCACAACAAAGCACTACACACCACCGTGCAATGCGAAGATTATTTCATGACAAGAATCTTGATCGATGGAGGATCCAGTCTTAACATTTGCCCGCTGATAACGCTCAAGAAATTGGGTAAAGGTCTGCACGAGATAAAGGATGGAGCAATCAATGTGAAAGCTTTCGATGGATCTCAAAGGTCCACCATTGGTGAGATAAGCCTATGCCTGCAAATGGGACCAACTTGGTTCGAGGTTGACTTCCAAGTGATAGACGTGCCAGCGTTCTACAACCTGTTATTGGGACGACCATGGATCCATGTTGCTGGGGCCATAACATCAACTCTACATCAGGTAGTGAAGTTTGAGTGGAATCACCGAGAGGTGATTATTCATGGCGACGGTAGAAACCCTATTTACAATCGCCAGACTATTCTGGTGATCGGAGGAAGAAGAAAGTTGGGTGGATAAACTTACCACCACATTGAACGGGTCAACGCCATCGACAAGGACAAATGGTGGGATAGAAAAATCGAGAGTATACTAAACTGGAAAGGGTACGAGCCTGGCAAAGGGCTCCGCAAGAACCTTAAAGGAATCTCCAAGCCTATCAAGATCAAAAGCCATGGCACCACTTTCGGTCTGGGATACGACTATACTTGGAAAGAGTACAACAACTGGTCGCCACCTTGGCGCCGTCCTTGTTACCCTTTGGAGCGGCCGATACCGTACCTGGAGCAGACCTTCCAGCAGGCCGACGTTATTTATGGGTCAGACGAATAAGAAGCACTGGCAGTGATGAAGAGTTTGTTCCAAGAGGACGATGATATGGATTGATGTGTTATTCCCCTTTATTGCATTTCTATGTGTTCTTTATTTTTCGCCTTAGAATTCTTTTTACCTTTCAAACCTGAGGGTCTGCCTAGTGCCCCCCTTTTAGGATAGTAGTCTTAACCTCCTCCGGGACTGATAGGAAGGGACGGGTAATAGCACGCAATAGAGTTTGCGACCAACACGCGCCTTAGTTACCTTCACGTTGTCGGAAAGGGTAGAATATGGACATGATGACTGATGCACTAATACCACGTATAGCCCCTCTTTGAGGAGTGTCATACCGGATATTGCATTGATGTGATCCATATTATTACAAACCCAGGATACCCTTTACTTTAAATGTTTAGATTGTAACTCTTTTAAAAAACTTAGCCTTTCTATAACTGTTTTCAAACACTTGCATGCTTAAGATTTAAATCCCCTCTTATCTGAGCCTTTATTTGTTTGATTGCAAAACCGTACAAATTCACAAAAGCTATTTGGCCGGAACCACACTTGTGGATCCTGAGGGGTGCCTAACACCCCTTGAGGTAAGTTCAAGCCCTTACCCTATCTCTGGTTAACAACGTAGTTGTAAATGAACCTCTTAGGTTCCCTAACACGCCTTTAATATCGTTAGGTGGCGACTCTAAAAAATGCAAACCCCTTCCCAAAAGGAAAGATTTGTCTCAACCCGAATGTCCTGAACCCGATCTCCGCGAGGAAAAAGGGGGGCGCGACAGCATGGCGACTCTGCTGGGGATTATAGGCTTTTACCATTTCAAAACTGCTTCCTGAATTTGTACTTTGTTAATATTTTCACCCTTTCCCTTTCCCCTTTTATGTGCAATTAATTATCTCTTTCAAGTATTTATTACTTCCACAAAATGAAACAAACATGTTTCTTTGTGTTCCTTTGTAACTGCTTTAAATCATAACTGTTGTATCTACCGCTTTCCTTAACGTGCAAATACGTGACAATTTGTTTTTAATGCTTATCACTGCATAATCATGCTCAACATTCATACTCCACTCGTGCCAAACAAAATACTATAGAAACGCTTGATGAGTGGTTGCGCTCTTCCTATATTATTACCCCCTAAATTCGAAAAGGCTTATTTGCGGTAAAACTAGTCGATCAGCGGTGCAGTCGACGGTTCCGTGCCTTTACCCTTTGAGTTGTCCGCTCAAGGGTACCGGTATAAAACCTCATAGAAACCTTACACTGTTGTATTGTTGCACGCATCATGGTCAAACCTAGTCGAGCTAAAGTGTCGTCCGCACGATAGCTTTTAAGATAGCCTTATCCAAAAGTCCACCGGGTTCCCCTAAACCCAAACGGACATCCTCACGTTCTATGCATTTATTTGGAGAACTAAATGCTTCCTGCTAATTGTTGATATCAAATAGTCGAGTCCGGTGGGGGTAAGGGTTTAACCTTATTCGCTTTGCATAAATATGAGGCACGAAGTCCCCAGATTTGGCATGGTCTCCAACACCCACCCAAGACTACTAAGTTGGTGGGAAGATCTACACTCCAGTGACAAAACTCTCGTCAGGAAATACTTGGGCAACCTACCATCCCTCCTAGAAATCCAGCCTTACAAAATGATAATAGAGGCTGCTACCTTATTCTGGGATTGCGAAAGGTCCGTGTTTCGCTTTGGAGACATTAAAATGACGCCTTTATTGGAGGAAATAGGAGGACTGGCTGGCCTAGTATGGGAAACCCCGGGGTTGCTGATGACTGAAAACCGCACAGGCAAAGGTTTCCTTAAGATGATGGGTTTGAAGAAGAATGCGGAACTGGTATTCTTGAAGGAGTCATACATCCCTTTTGATTATTTTTACGAGAGGTACGGCCACATCAAATCATACCGTACCTATCATGACGAGTTTGCTATCACCTCTCTAGGACACAACCATTGTAGAGTGTTCGCCTTCATGTTCTGTTTTTTAGGTTTGATCGTGTTTCCAATGAAAAAGGAGAGAATTTATACCAGACTGGCCATGGTGACTAAAACACTAATGGAAGGAGCAGATGGGCAGGACTTCAGCATTGTACCCATGAAGCATTTAGTTCTCCAAATAAATGCACATAACGTGATGGCGTCCATTTAGTTTAGGAAACCTAGTGGACTTTGGACAAGGCTTTCTTAAAAGCTATTGTGCGGACAACACTTTAGCTCGGCTAGGTTTGATCATGATGCATGCAACATTATAACAGAGTAAGGTTTCTATGGGGTTTTAGACTGGTACCCTTGAGCTGAAAACTCAAGGGGGAAAGGCACGGAACCGTCGACTGCACCGTTGATCGACTAGTTTTACCGCAAATAAGCCTTTCCGAATTTAGGGGGTAATAATATAGGAAGAGCGCAACCACTCATCAAGCGTTGCTATAGTATTTGTTTGGCACGAGTGGAGTATGACTGTTGAGCATGATTATGCAATAATAAGTATTAAAAGCAGGTTGTCATGTATTTGCACGTTAAGAAAGCGGTAAATACAACAGTTATAATTTAAACCGGTTACAAAGGAAAACAAAGAAACATGTCAGTTTTGTGGAAGGAATAAATACTTGAAAGAGATAAGCAATTAATTGCACATAAAAGGGGATAAAAGTAAAGGGTGAAAAACAACAAAGCGTACTCAGAAAAATTCACAAAGCGGTTTGTAATGGTAAAAGCCTATAATCCCCAGCAGAGTCGCCATGCTGTCGCGCCCCCTTTTTCCTTGCAGAGATCGGGTTTATGACATTTGGTTGAGGCAACTCTTTCCTTTTGGGAAAGGGGTTTGCATTTTGAAGAGTCGCCACCTAACGATTTTGGGGTGCGTTAGGGCACCTAAGGGGTTCATCTACAACTACGCTGTTAACCAGAGATAGGGTAAGGGCTTGAAATTATCCTAAGGGGAAGGTGTTAGGCACCCCTCAGGATCCACAAGTGTGGTTCCCAGCCAAACAACTTTTGTGAATTTGTACAGTTTTAGCAAAACCAACAAGTAGGGCTCAAATAATAGGGGATTTAAGTCTAAGTATACAGATATTTTAAAACAATTAATGAAAAAGGTGTATTTTGAAAAGAGTTACAATATAAAAGTAAAGGGTATCCTAGGTTTATAATATGGACCACATCAATGCAATACTCGGTATGACACTCCTCAAAGAGGGGATACACGTGGTATTAGAGCACCGGTCATCATATCCATATTCTACTCTTTTCCCACCCCGTGAAGGTAACTAAAGCGTGTGTTGGTCACGAACTCTATTGCATGCTGTTACCCGTCCCTTTCCTATCAGTCCTGGAGGAAATTAGGACTTCTATCCTAAAAGGAGGTTTCTAGGTGGACCCTCAAGTTTTAAAGGTAAAAACACTAAGGCGACATACAAGATCAAATAGGACTGCAAATAAGGGAGAGCATGTGAAACAGATAGAGGCTTAAGTACTCCTCCACATATATTGCACATAAACAGCATGTCTCATACACAAATTAAAGTCCGGGTTTAGTTCCTAAGCACGGTGTCTAAATGATAATAGCAGAATCAATTTTATCACATAACTCAGAGAGGAAGTCCTAATCAAGCTTGCCTACTGATTTTAACATGTTGATAGTTAACATAGTCACACCGAAAGATCTGATTTTATTCCCGTGTAGTCAATTACCTAAGGCTTGCCTAGGTGTAAAATAACATGCATCAATCATACAGATTTGTTAAGGATTCCAGATTATCAATCCTAATAGCATGTGATTCTAAGTGTTTACAAAAGACTGATTGCCAGTTTATTAGAACATGGGGACTATTTCAGACATGTGTATTTAACTGAGTGTAGTAAGCGAGCATGATCCTATTGCATGATGTGTAATGCAGCATGATAACTTAAACATGGATTTCTAAATGCATACAGAATCACAGCATTATGCACAATTTCAGGAACAACATAGGTGATAGTTTTAAAATATGTTTACCTAAAAACAGGATCTCTAAGTGCATAGGCATGGTAAAACATGATTGCGACTTTGTTAACATAATTATTCTAAGGCATGCTTTTTAGATTACATTTCAGAATACATGGACAGGATCATATGGTAGCAGTTTTTTGTTGTTATTATTGATCCTATGAACATGATTTCTAAGTGAAGGCAATGAATGGTGATATGCTGAAAGTAAAGCAGAGGTATGAACCTAAGTGACATGGTATCTAAATGCATGGCATACTTGATATGTTATTCCTAAACATGGTTACTGTTGCGCATATAGAAAAGTAAACCTAGAAACATGATTTATACCCATACTTATACTATAGCATGCATATCCCCACCCATTTTTCACTATCCAACCCCAGAATCATTTTTACAAATAATTATTACAACCTCTGAATATGAATTACATAATCAAAAATAGGAAAAGAAGAAGTTAACTATAGGGAGACTTCCATAATAGGCCCAAGTTTCCAGATCCTCAATGCCATTGGTTCACAACCTTTCACATGATCCAGGTGTATCGAAGTTCCCTAAGGATCTCAAGGGATCCCGGGCAGTGCTCACACCCAGATTCATTGCCAAACTTTGAGTAAGTGCAGTGTGGAAGAGCCAGCCTTAATGTGTCAGAGTTCAGATGGAGCTCATAAGGGTCCCTAAGCAGTCACACATTATGGGGGCAGAACCTAAACTTCTAAGAGTAAGCGAGAGTGCTTGATATAGTTTTTAAAGAGTTGAGTTTGTGAAAAAAAAAGTTTGGAAATGGTTTTGGATAGTAACATAATAGTTTGCTTAAAAAAACAGTTTGAGAGAAAAGGAGCATGACAATTAACAAACTCTAAATCAGAACATCAGACATGGTTCAAGTAGCAAACACAAACAGGGGAAAGAGTATTGGGGACAAGTAAGTCACATAGTAGAAGCAGGCTTGCACACAAGCAAACCTCAGAGAAGTATTACAGGACTTAAACAGTCATAACATAGTCCATCACAAAGTATTCATGCCAGGATCCCAAACAACATTAGATTGAGGGGTGTTAGAATTACACATTATGTTCAGGGAAGGGTTCAGGATTACAGAACTACATGCTTATAGTGTACTGGGATCATGAGACAAGGTAGAAGTACAATGAAACATGTAGGAAGTAGTAGACATGCTGAACTAGAGGGTAACCACATAGATAGATTAGTAAGTAGGCATGCTAATTGCAGGGTAAGAAATAAAACCATAGGTAGACACATAATAGAAGCAAGAGGTATTGTAACACAAACTGAAGCATATTGTTTTGGAAGCCTTAAAGTTAAATTGAGAACATACCAGTTAGATGAGGAAATAAGTGCAGAGTAATGGAGCAGTAGTGTGCAGAGAAGGAGAGAAGCAATGTATAGAGCAATATAGAACAGCAGAGCAGTATTGCAAATAGAACAGTGGCACAGTAGAGCAAATATAGTAGTAGAGTTACTCAGTCTTGGCTTTCAGTCGACTGAGTAGCAAGTAAACAACAAGAGAAGCAAGAGAGGAAAGAAAGTTCAGAACAGAGTGTGTTTGTGTGTGTGCCCCCCTTATGTTAAAGAGAGAGTAGAGTATTTATAGTTTTGAAAACGAGTAGTGAAATAAGGTAAGGAGTAATAGTTAAACATAATTAGAGAAATAATGTTCAATCAGAATCAATCAAAGACCTGGACTCCCTTTAATTAGGGAGTCATAATTCAAACGGCACAATCAGAGTTAAATAAGGAAAAAAATCAACTGTAAAACTGACGTTTACCATAACAGGAGTAGTAAGGTATATAGCAAGCGATTAAGTCTAGGTACATAACACATAATTAGGAAGAGTATATGTCAAACAATCAGCAGCATATTCGTGCACATAAAAAGGGTATAGTACAATTTAGTTCTGAAAATTAGTCACAAGAATCACGAATGGGATTGAAAAACACAGGGACTCAATGCTAACTAACGAAAGTATCACACAAACAAGGAAATAATTTGAAAAATCAGTACATAATTACAAGGAAAATACACAAAGTCACATATTCAGGGAAGATATCACAGGTCTACGGAATTTACACAAAATCAGTACAAATTATTATGTGAACAATCAATAAGGCAAATAGTCAAACCTATTAAACGTTAAACAACATGTATTGAACAAAATAAGAGAAACCTTAAGCAAGTATTTGGAGAAACAGTAGAAGATCGAAACCCTAACAACAAAATTACAGCAAGAAGCATAGAACTCAAAGAGAATCCAGAAGAACATATAGATAGATAATACGAACATAAACCTTAAAAATTAGGGTTTCATCAGAATACTTAGAGTAAAGAGGAGATTTAAGCAGGATGTTTAAAAACATAATGGAAATCAAGATTAGTACTAAAATCAGAAGATAAAACGTTTTAAAAGGGTTCAAGAAACCTTAGTTCTCAAAAATGTAGAATCGTTTGAAAAGCATTGGGGTTTTAAGAGAAAAAATGGGTGAAAACCTCAGAACGAACATAGATCTGTCACAGATCTAAGAAGATCGGAAGATCTTAGAACTAGGGTTTCCAGAGAAAATCCAAAAAGAGAAGAGAGACTTAGATATTACCGGCGTTTGGCCGAAAAATGCAAGGACCTCACTCGAACGGCCATAGGAGGCCGAAAAACATGGCATGAGATCGGAGATGGGAGTGCATTGCCTCACGGTCACTTGAAATCCTCCATCGGTGACACAAACATGAAAGGCGAAGCCATAGGGTCGAGGAGAGGTGAGAACCTCATAGTTTCCGGCAAGGGAGGTGGCCGGAGAGGAGAGGCAGAGCTCAAAGAAGGGAGAAGGTTCTAGAGAGAGTCTCAGAGAGAGAGAGAGAGAGAGAGAGAGACGGTTGAGTTACGAATGAGGGGGGGNGTTAAATACCCAATAAAAATAGATAGATAATTTATAAAAATAGCTAATATTTGTAAGAAATGAAATTAATGCTTAATTCATTAAATTAAAATGATTAATTAGTACTTTAAAATATAAATGACTAATTATTGAGTAAAAATAGCATACAACATATGATTAGACTATAATTGTAAAGTTATTGCAATTATAGCCAAATAGTACCAATTTGGCTAATTGTGAAATAATCTGGTCTTAATTAGGACCAAAATTATGTATTAAGCTAAGAAATGTTTTTTAAATCATTGTAATGCAATTTACAATTAATTTTTTAGAGGTAAAATGCTGGGTAAATTAAAATAAATAAAATAAAATATGGGAAAGTTATGGAAAAATATCAATTGTTATGAAAACCTGATTTTGAAGGTATATATGCAAATTAAAAAATAATTTGAGAAAAAAATGGGTATCAACAATATCCCATATAAATAGTAGAAGAGATAGGGCAAAAGGCATGTAATATTGAATTCGATAAGAACTCTCACGAAAATTTGACTCTAAAGCAAGAATACAAAATATTACCTTTTCATAAGGATTCGATTTGCTGTTTATCCCCCCTTTTCTTGCATACCCGAGAAAACCTCATATATTCTCATATCCACTTGTCTTACATCGTTGTCAGAGAGAAGAATCATCCACCTCATTCAATATTTGGGTGAATCATTCTCTCTATTTACATTTATTGACATTTAATATGGTTATTGCTCATCATTGTTCTTCCACTCATTCATAATAGTATCATTTAATACCATTTGTATTAAATTGGTCTAAGTTCCATTCTGCATTACTTACACAATCACGTGTTAGATGTTGGACTTATTATATTTAACTAGGATTTACCCATCACTTTGTTGTTTATTTAGTTTAACAAAAGGTTTAATACTTTTTGGTCATGTGGGGAATTGTTTAGTCAAAGTCTTAGTTTTTCTAGATTTAAAAAACAACAACAGCAAAACACAAAAACTTCTTTTTCCTACTTGCACAGTCTAACATGGGAGGTAATGGAGAGGAAAGACTAAAAGTAGTGGCAGGCCTTACTGTTAACCTCATAAACACCATCAACGAGATTAATGGAACAGACGAGGAGAACATGACACCAAACGCTTCCCCTAGACGAAGTGGTTCGCCCCTTCCTCATTGCAGCGTCATCACCTCCCATGGAAAAGGAGCCTCTACGTCCACAGAGGAAGAAGCACCACCATCAATGAAAAAGCTACTAGAAGCATGGCTAATGAGTACGCTGACCAGCATACTCGACAAACCTTCTCAAAGGGCAAGCAGGGAGGATGTACGAGTCGGCATCACAACAACAGCCGACGAGCAGCACGACCCTCCTCCTGTAACAGGTATCACATACACCGTTAATGATGTAGGTAACAACAACCTCACAGCTATTCTAAGAAGAATGGAGGAGATGGAGAACAAGAACAAAACGCTCTGTGACCAAATGAAGGAGCACCACGAAAGGGTAGATAAGATACCGGGTGCCACAAAACTTCTACTTAAATGGGACGCCGACTGGTTCGTAGAACAATCGTACAGCAGCGAGGCCTCACCACATGCTATACCTAAAATATTCAAGATGCCGCCATACTTGAAGATATATGACGACACAACAGACCGTGAGGATCATGTCACCCACAACGTCACCACAGTGAAAGGCAATGAACTCGGCAAAGAACAAGTATCATCCATATTGCTGAAGAAGTTCGGTGAAACCCTAATCGGGGGAGCATTGACGTAATACTCACAACTACCTGCGTGATCCATAGAAATATTTGAGGAAATGGCCGACAAGTTCTTCACCGCCCATGCCGGGGCTAAGAAAGCAGAGGTAAGGGTAAATGATATATTCTCCATTAAACAATCACTCGATGAAGGACTCAGAGACTTCCTCGCCAAATTCAACCGTGTTAGAATGACTCTCCCAAATGTGTCGGAGGGAATGGCGGTAACAACTTTCCAAAATGGGTTGAAGAGGAGCGGTTCGCAGGCGACCAGAAAATTGTTAAGCCGACTCATGAAATACCCCCTACCACTTGGGACGAAATACACAATGCCTATTGCACCGAGGTGAGAGCAGACGAGGACGACCTCAACGGACCAACCCAACGGTTGACATCAACCCAGATGGAGTCGAGAAAGGATCGCAGAAACGATAACATAAGGGATCATGCAGGTCCGCGTCTCAACCATGAAAGACACCAGCCATACGTCAGAGCGGCCATCATACCACTCCCCGCTATGGCAACAATTCATCCAGTCCACAGACAGGGACTTACCAAAACGAAAGAGGTATGCCTCCACTACTATCTGCTCACAACTTTTGTGTTTCTCCTTCAGAGATAGTCTACGCCCTGGAGAATCTCTGCCCAAAGGTGAAATGCCCGCAAAAGATGAAATCCGACCCGAACACCAGAAAGTCAAACGCCCTCAGTGAATGTAATGACCCAAAGGGTCATTAAAAAGGGTCATATTTGAATTAAAATCCCATCCCGGGCTCATTAGCCTTAGAAAGATGAAATCTGACCCGAAACAGGAAAGCTTTTATGTGAAAATATAAGAAATAATAATTTTTAGAGTTCAAATTTGATTTTAGTTGACTTTGGTCAACATTTTAAGTAAACGGACCCGGATCCGTGTTCCAACAATTCTAGGAGGTCCGCAGTAAAATATGGGACTTGGGCGTATGCCCGAAATTTAATTCCAAGGTCCCTAGCTTTAGAAATAAAATTTTGAAGAAAATTGTAATGCTTGATTTTTAAGTAAATAAAGAAAAGAATTAATGTTTGAAACCGTTGGTATCGGGCTCGTATTTTGGTTCCAGAGCCCGGTACAAGTTCGTTATGATATTTAAGTCTTATCTGTGAAATTTGGTGGAAATCGGAATTTATTTGACGTGATTCAAACGTGTGGTTGAGAAATAGTGAAATGGAAGTGTTCTTGAGAAAAATCATGAGTTTTGAGGTTAAATTCATAGTTTAGGTGTTATTTTTGTGATTTTATCGCACGAGCAAGTCCATATGATGATTTTAGACTCGCGTGCATGTTTGGTTTAGAGCCCCGAGGGCTCGGGTGAGTTTCAGGTAGCCTTCAGGATGTTTTTAACTAGTAAAAAAATCTGTTGTCATAACAGTTTCTGGTGCACTGATGCTCCATGCTTTTCTTCTTCGAAAAAAAAATCATAGCAACCATAACCTATTAAAACACCAACGCCTCCCTTCACAGAACCAACTCGGGCAGAAGCCATTTTTTTCTTCATATTTTCGAACTAAAAATACCTAGAGGCAATTTTCTTCACACAAGTTCATCCCCAAAGTGTTGGTTTAAACTATTCTCTTTCAATTACCCAATGTTTTTCATCACTTTTCAATAAAAAATCAAGGGGTTTTATGGTAGGGATTGGGGGTTTGGGTAGAATTAGAGAATTTTATAAAAATCTAATTTTGACCTCGAATTGGGGTCGAATTTCGAAACTAATTGCATACTCGGGCTCGGGGGGGGGGGGGGGGGGTGGGGGGGGGGGGGGGGGGGGGGGGGGGGTTGAATGGGTAAACGAAATTTGGTCCGAACCCCGAGTTCGGACCAAGCGGGCCCGAGGTCGATTTTTAACTTTTTTTGAGAAAACTTAGAAAAATCATAGTTTGGCATTAAAGTTAGTTCCTTTAGCACTAACTAATAACATTGAACTAATTATGATTAGATTCGAGTGAGTTGAAGGCCAATTCTAAAGAAAAAGTTGTGCTTGAGCAGTGAGTGGCCTGCGAATTCGAGGTAAGTTCTTGGTTTAACCTTGACTTGAGGGAATAGGAATCCCCAACTTAAATTCTAAGTGAATTTGCATGTGTGTGGTGTATAGGTGAGGTGACGAGTAACTATGCACCACCAAATTTCTGTTGAACATGATCCCTTCTCCGTTTCCAATTAATTGACCCCTAGCTTAATTGTTGTATGATCATTGATGCCTACATGTCTACTTGATTTCTTCAACTTGTTGTTAAGTATTGTTTCAAGTATTTTGGAAGTGTTGGTTGTTCCCCTAGCTTCAATGTGATACATAAAAAGGGTGAGCTGGATGACAGTGTTTTACAATATATTCCGGTTGGTGTTATTGTGGAATGATAATTGATGAAGTTTATGAGTAGTACAACTTTCTGTTTACAATTGTTGATACAAAAATATTGTGAAAGGCTTTGACTTAAATTGTGAAATCTTCTTTCTAAATAAAGAGATGTGATTGTTTCGTGGGAGCGGGTTGCACGCCACAACAAGGAGTGATAAGAGTGGACAGATTGGATCGGGTTGTACGCCGTAACAGGAGGAATAAGGGTGATATATATTGAGGAGTAATAAGAGTGGACAAGTGGGATCGGGTTGCACGCCGCAACAAGGAGTAATAAGGGAGAATATTCATGTTTACTTTTTATGTGATTAATAATTTGTGAAGTTTCTTAATTGCACAATTTTCTTTTTACGATTGCTGAGACATAAATATTATGAAAGACTTTGATATAATTTGTGGAACCCTTTTATTATAAATAATGAGATGTAATTATCTGGTGGGAGGGGGTTGCATGCCGCAACAAGGAGTGATAAGGGTGGACAATTAGGATCGGGTTGCACGCCGCAACATGAGAAATAAGGGTGATATATATAGGGAGGAGCAATAAGGGTGGACAGGTGGGAGCGGGTTGCGCGCCGCAACAAGGAGCAATAAGGGAGGACATATATGTTTTGCTCATTTTAAACACAAAGATTTGAAAACTTACTATTTTACTTTATTGTTTCTCATATTATGCACTTACGGTTATTTTAAAGTGAAAATTAAAAATTCGGAAACTTATGTGAGAATTGGTTATAGATGAGACCTGGAAAAGGTGGCTGAGTTATTTTATTTATTACTACAGATTATTATTTTGTTTAGTTTAGAATTTTCTTCTTGCTTTATTATACATTGTTCACAGGTTATATTATGAATGCCCCGCCGTAGCCTCGTCACTACTTCGTCGAGGTTAGGCTCGTCACTTACTCAGTACATGGGGTCGGTTGTACTGATACTACACTCTGCGCTTCTTTTGAAGATCCAGATACCGGCTAGAGCTAAGTGAAAGTAGTAGCTAATATCATTCGCACGGAGACACGAGGTAGATCTGCTGGCGTCCGCAGATTCCTAGAGTCTTCTCCCATTTATTTAGATACTGTTTTATTTCATTCAAAACAGAGATACATTTCTTTCAGACCAATTATTTGTAGTATTCTTTAGTAGTTCGTGAATTGTCACACCAGACCCTGGGTAGTTATATAGTTAGTATTAGTTCGTGGTTCGTATCATCTTATTGAATATTATTCTTAATTGCATTTATTGGAAAGTATTAGATTTCCTTTTTATTTTAAAATTGTTCTATTGTGTTTAAGTAACTTTTAAAGGAAAAGGTTAATTAATTTCTAACATTGGCTTGCCTAGCAAGTATGGTGTTAGGCGCCATCACGATACCGAGGGTTGGGAATTTGGGTCGTGACAATGAATTCCACCAGAAATGAGGTCACAAGACCGAGGACTCCATCGCCTTGAGGCAAGAGGTATTGAACATGCTCCACCAAGGGCATTTGAGAGAACTAATGAGCGACCGAGGAAGGGCAAACTTCGCTTGAGGAAGAGAACAACATCAAGGACCGCTGAAGCCACCCTCCTCAACCCGCACCATCCAAATAATCATTGGTAGAGGCGATGAGGCATCGATCAACAACGTAAAGTTCACAACCACCCATAAGCTGAAGCGATCAATCACCCAAGAACGGTATGACGACCTCGAAGAACGTATCATCTTCGACGAGTCGAATACCCACAGTTCGACCTTTCCTTACAATGATGCCCTTGTTATTACTTTGCGTACTTCAGATACTGATGTAAAACGAATTATGGTATACGATGGAAGTGGGGCGTGCATTATCCACCCTCGAGTTCTCACACAAATGAGGCTCAAAGATAGGATATTGCCACGCTGCATCACACTAATGAGCTTTAACAATGCAGTTGACCAGACTTTTGGAGAAATCACACTACCCGTTCTGGCCGGTGGTGTCACTCTGGAAAACTACCTTCCACATTATGGATCAAGATACATCGTACAACACCATTATAAGACGACCTTAGATACACGACATAAGGGCCATCCCATCCAACTTATATCAGGTCGTCAAGTTTTCCACCCCATGGGGAGTATTCAGCATCTGTGGCGAGAAGCGCACGGCCCAAGATTGCTACCGCATCGCCCAAGACTGCACTTACACTCAATAGTTAAAGGGCAAAGGCGCAGAAGCATAGAAATTAACGAGGTTGAGGTCAAGCGATGACAAAGGGAAAGATATCATCAAGGACCCCGAGGTCGTGGAGGCTATGAGATCAACTGTGGAATACCTCGACACTGTTCAACTCGATAAAAGCGACCACAACAAAAAAGCCTATATTGGCCATAAACTCCAAGAACCAGGTAAATTCCAGCAGATTTTAGCTAAAAATGCAGACTTGTTTGCCTTTTCTCATGCAGACATGACAGGCATCCCGAAGGAAATACCAACACACAAATTGAATGTTGACCCATTCCACTCCCCAGTGCGGCAAGTCAGAAGAAAATTCAATGTCGCGATAAATGATGTCGTCTACGAAGAGGTGGAAAAACTACTTGAAAACGGCTCTATCAGGGAGTCAAAATACCCCCAATGGGTTGCCAACGTGGTCATGGTGAAAAAGAAAAATGGGAAATGGCGGATGTTCGTAGACTACACAAATCTAAACAAGGCATGCACGAAAGACCCATTCCCACTGCCTCACATCGATCAGCTCATCAATGCAACATCAGGGCACAAGTTGTTAAGTTTCATGGACGCCTATTCGGGTTACAACCATATCCTCATGGAGGAAGATGACCAGGAAAAAACTACTTTCATCACCCACCAAGGGACGTACTGCTAGAGAGTTATGTCGTTCAGTTTGAAAAACGTAGGGGCAACATACCAAAGGTAAGTAACCAAAATGTTCAAAGAACAGCTCGGCAAAACCATGAAAGTATATATAGACGGCATGTTGCTCAAGATCGAAAATAAAGAAAGACCATATCGACCATTTGAGAGAAGCCTTCGACATACTCAGGTGGTGCCACGTGAAATTGAACCCCGAGAAATGTTCCTTTGGCATAACCTCAGGAAAGTTCCTCGGCTTTCTAGTGTCGGAAAGAGACATCGAGGTCAACCCTGACCAAATCAAGGCTATAGAGGGAATACCAGAAAACTTGACCAGCAAGCAGGTGCGGAAGCTGACCGGACGTATAGCCACCTTATCGAGGTTCATCTCACGATCCTCCGATAGATGCCACAAATTTTCAGTGTGCTCAAAAAGGACAATATAATTTCAAGTGCGTCGACGCCTTGAGAGAACTAAAGGCGTACCTATCTTCGCCCTCACTGCTTGCTAAAGCGGAACCCGGATAACGCCTTCTAATCTACCTGGACGTGTCCAACGTTGCAGTAAGTGTAGTCTTGGTTCGAGAAAATAAAGGTACGCAATCTCCAATCTACTACATTAGCAAGGTTTTAGTCAATGCTGAAATGAGGTACCCCCACCTCGAAAAGCTAGCCTTGGCTTTGGTCGTAGCTTCATGAAAGCTTAGACCTTATTTCCAGTTCCACCCCATCTCGGTTGTCATGACCTTTCCTCTAAGGAGTATCCTGCACAAGCCCGAGCTTTCGGACAGGTTGGCCTAATGGGCCATTGAACTAAGCGAGCATGATATAACCTATCAGCCATAAACAATGATAAAGTCGCAAGTACTTGCCGGCTTCGTTACTGACTTCAACACTAAAATAATGCCCGAGGTCGAAAGGGAAGCTGCTAGTACTTCCCCCAAGACACACAACCTTTAGATTTGTACACCGATGGCGCCTCTAATGCGTCAGGATCTGGACTGAGACTTGTACTCGAGGTCCCGACAGGCAGATAATTCGCCAGTCCATATGGTGTCCTGATATGACTAACAATGAGGCCGAGTATGAGGCCGTGATTGCAGAGTTAAAACTGGCACTCAAGTACGGAGCACGACGAGTAGTCCTACAATGTGACTCATAACATGTTGTCAACCAAGTCACATGGACTTTCCTAATCAAGGAACAAAGACTACAAAAATATCAGGCCGAGATTTGCAAATTGCAACCAGAGTTCGACGAATGCCAACTCGACCAAATACCTTGAGCACAGAACATCGAGGCGTTCGCCCTCGCCAAATTGGCGACTATCACTAAAAGCATAACCAGAAAAGAGAATGTGGTCACTCTCCTCCACTCGTCCATCGACCAAATTGAGGTGCGCACTATTAACCTAACTTGGGACTGACACAATCATATTGTCGCCTACCTGCAGGATGTCGTGCTCCCAAACGACAAAAAAGAAGCCAAAAAATTCGAATGCAAGCAGCCAGGTATAACATCATCAATAACGACCTGTACAAAAGGACATACAACGCCCACAATGAAAAAGGAAGCAGATGATTTTGTTAAAAAATGCGAACCATGCCAAAAGTACGCCCCCATGATCCACCAAGCGGGCGAGCACCTCCACTCTGTCACCTCGCCCCGACCCTTCATCAAATAGGGAATGGATATTATCGACCCCCTTCCCGATGAAGAGGTAATGTACGATTTCTTTTGGTTTTACCTAACTATTTTTCTAAATGGGTGGAAGCATGTGCGTTCTCCCAATTACACGAACAAGAAGTGATCGCCTTTATATGGAGGAACATTGTATGCCGCTTCGACATTACCAATGAAATCAATTGTGACAACGGACCTCAATTCACAGGGAAGAAGGTCGTCGAGTTCTTGGAAAATTGGCACATCAAAAGAATACTCTCCACGCCATATCACCCCGCAGGCAACAGACAAGCTGAATCCTCCAACGAGACGATATTGAATATCATGAGAAAGAAACTAAAAAACGCCAAGGGACTGTAGCCAGAGTTGCTGTCGGAAGTGCTATGGTCATACCACACTACGCCAAAGACAAACACAAGGGAAACGCCGTACTCACTAGTCTATGGGACCGATACAGTGATACCAGTCAAGGTCGGAGAACCGAGTCTAAGATATTCAAATGAGAGTGGGCCAAGCAACGATGAAAACAGAAGGCAAGACCTCGACGAGGCCGTAGAACGAAGAGACATAGCTTACGTAAGAATGGTAGCCCAAAAACAACAGGCAGAGCGGTACTATAACAAAAAAGCCAAGGTCAGGCCGCTCAAAGTCGGAGACTATGTACTCAAAGCCAAAACACATGCGAACAAGGATCCACGGGAAGGAAAACTGGGGACCAATTGGGACGGCCCATACAAAATCACGGCGGCATTAAGCAAAAGGTCGTTCCAACTAGAAACAATGGAGGGAAAATTACTACCAAATAATTGGAACATTGTCTACCTCAAATACTTCAACTTCTAAGGATATACGTCCTCGAAGTCGTACTCTTTTTCCCTCCCTCGAGTTTTGTCCCAATTGGGTTTTCTCGGGAAGGTTTTTAACGAGGTGATGAAGAGGGCATCTCAAAGTTTAAGTATAAATTCATCGCCTGACCTCTCAACTACTTCTCCAGGTCAACCAGTGAAGGGACTAGATAGATTTGGACTTCTCCAATGTATGTATAAGCAGAGAAAAAACACGTAAGCTTCTCCAATGAATGTATAAACAAAACGAAATATGCAAACACACGATGTTCACATGTCTCCACCAAATTTCAATATTACGCCGATCCAGGAAATAAAGTTCGACCTCATTCGAATTAATCATGAGTAACATTCAACCTCGCTCGAATCAACTCTCATTCGACCTCGCTCGATTCGAATTACATTCGACCTCGTTCGAATAAAGTAAAAGTCAACATTCAACCTTGCTCGAATCGACTTACATTCGACCTCGTTCGAATTAATTAAAAGCTGGCATTCGACCTTGCTCGAATCAACTTACATTCGACCTCATTCGAATCAATTAAAAGTCAATATTCGACCTTGCTCGTATCGACTTACATTCGGCCTTGTTCGAATTAATTAAAAGTCGACATTCGACCTCACTCGAATTGACTCGTATTCGACCTCATTCGAATAAGTTAAAAGTCAACATTCGACCTTGCTCAAATCGACTTACATTTGACCTCGTTCGAATCAATTAAAAGTCAACATTCTACCTTGCTCGAGTCGACTTACATTCGACCTCGCTCGAATTAAATTAAGACACTTGCATGTGACTTAGCTCATATTAATTGAGCAAGGATTCGACCTCGCACGAGCTCAACTTACAGTCAGTCTAACTCAAATTGTAATCAAAGCATCCAATTGAGGAAAAGATGCGAAGGAAAAACATGAAACTCATAAATGGACAGCAAAAGTATCATTCCAAAAGGTATGTTACAAGGGCCGAACAGACGCCTGCAAAATAAAAGGAAAAAGAACAACAAGAGTACAAAACAAATACACTACTCGGCAGCATCACCCCCATTTCCATCACCACCAGCGCCCTCGCCATTAGGGTATTCATAATCATACCAAGCACCTGGCTCAAGCCCGTATAAATCGTCTTCATCATCACCCTCCCTGGGCATACCAGGATCGTAGCCACATGCACCCCGAGATGCACGTGACTTAACACGGGCATCCTCAAATACAACCTCAGAAACTTTCCCGACCATCATCAAGCCCCTGAATATGTCTAGGTGAGCCTCAACATGAATCCACTTCTCGTACAAATCCCGTGGAACATCGGGATAAGTGGAAACATGGGATGAAGACGGTTGAGCCAGTAGTTGCGCCTTCTCGGCCTTAAGGATGGCAATTTACTCGTTCAGGTATGAAACCTCTGTCTCCAGACCACCAATCTATTCGTCAAGTCTCGTCTCCTTAAGCGCACCCATCTCCGCTTCATTTTCCCGCTCAGATATGAGGACACGGATGGAATCCTCTAATGATGCCACTTCTGCCAAAGTTGCCGTCCTGGCTTCCTCGGCTCTCTCCAACTCCGCCGCTTTCCTAGCCAACTCATCACTCAAGCCTTTGTCTCTAGCTGAGCTCTACTCAAGCTCGGCTCACAGGGATGCCACCTGAGCCCGATGGTCAACACACTCATCCACAACTCATTTGCTTACCTCGAGCTCGTCTTCCTTGACTTTTAGAGCTCCTTCGAGCTCGCTACACCTACCGATGAATCTCACGAGCTCATCGTCCTTCTGCTTTAGCTCATCCCTAAGAGGTTGTAACTGACCATCCGTGCCGAGTAAGCAGCACAGTGCGCGATGCTTGGTACGATACTCGTTATACTTGGACTCCATTCTTTTATAGAGAGCCTTCCTCTTCTCTTCTTGGGGGGCGCACTAGATCTCCAGAATGAGAGTCTGGTAAACAGGTAGAAAGCAATGAGTAAAGACGAACAAGGTAAAGAAAAGGAAAAGATACGAGAAAACGAAAGGACAAAAAACTTACTCGCAGGGCCATTATGGAGATGCCTAACGACAAGTCGGCATCCTTAAATATCTATAAGTCCTATTATCGGCGCCAGTGCAGAGGGGAACCAAAGAGGGAGCCACGCTCTCTGAGTTCGTTAGCAAGTTTTAGTCCAAGGGAATGGCAATGTTTCGGGTAGATCCCTCCGTTCTCACATCTACCCGAGTGAACCCCTCATCGAACATCCGTACCTCTTCGATGTCTATGTCGAAACCGGACGCATCATCGTCAACAACCACATTCTTTCCTTTCCCCTTGGTGGACGAAGATACGACCTCCGTTGCCTATGACCGCCCTTCTTCCATGGAGAGCTCTGCTGCCTTTGATCTCCTTCCTTCCACGGCGACCTCTGGCGGGGGAACAATCTCCGCAATTGAAGGGTGCACAGACTTCACTCCCAAAACAACGCCACTCTCGGGTTCGGCCATAGCACCCCCGATTACCCCTCGTTGGATCTTCATTTATCGTAACCACACCACCAACCTCCACTCTCTGCCTTTTCAGCAGAACCACTTCCTCCTCGTACGGCGAAGACTCATATACTAGATGCGGTACTGGGACGCCCGGAGTCTCTGCTGATGGAGAAATTGCCCAACGGTCAGGCCTACCCGAAGCCGGAGTCTGAGAAGAAGTGGTTTGTACGGGCTCGCCCACAGTCAAAGTGAGTAGAGACCCGATCGGAGCACCCGCCTGGCAAAAAGCGGGAACGGATCCTTCGCCTTTTTCTGAGCTCTAAGACCTAACGATAAAGAGAAAACCACATAAGTAAAAAGGAGGACAGTATTGAGGTCGACGTAGTTAAAGATCGGAATCTGGCTTACCAGTCGAAAAAGGCTTAGATCCAAATCTCTTGTTGAACAACGACGAATCATGGATCCCCACCGTTTTGGGCAAGATTTGGGCCACCCAGTCGCGAATATCGGCGATCAATGTAGGAGGATGCTTATCGTCTACACGAAAAGAAAATAGAACGATCAAGTCACAAAACAATAAAAAAGAAAAAGAAAGGAAACATACTTCAATCAGTAGAAACACCTACAAGCAAAGTTCCACGCCTCAGGGAATCCACTGGGGCTTGCCACCACGTGCTCGATTTTAATGAAAAAGAAGTTGACCCAAAATCGACGATTCGATCGTCCATTCCTGCCACCAGCCCCTTGGTCCCACGGCGGTGAAGATGTATCATCGTGCCCCTGTGAAAGCTTGGCGCGAAGAGATGCAACAAATGGAGGATATAAATCCCACAGCCGGCTAGCTCCATGAATTGTTAGTATAAGGAAGAGCTTATAAATGTTAGGGGAGAGTTGGGCCAGACAGATGCCATTGTAGCGGCAGAACTTCGCCGCCAACGGAGGGAGAGGGAGAGAGTAACCCACTTGGAACGAGTATGCGTAAAATGCACAATACCCGGGACGATGAACCTGGATCACGCATTTCCCAGCTAGGACTAGGTCAATATGGGCCGGAATATTGTATTTGGCCCTGAGTGCGACAATTTGGGCTGCTCCCATCTCGGACTTCACGTACTGTAGGTAACTTCAAAAACTCAGACTTGGAGCCCGGGTTACGAGGAATGACTTCTTCCATAGTAGGGAAGCTTTCATCCTCCACAACAATGTCCTCCCATTCGTTAGAGGCTATAGCCACAAACAATGGAACTGGGTCTGAGGTCATCTCAGGGTTAGAGGATGCGCTAGCCATCTTTTGCTAATATGTATACGACGGAACTGAAAGTGTAGAAGGAAAGGTGATGGTAGAAATTGCAGAAAATATGAACGCAAGAAGCAGAAGAAGAAACAAGGTGCAAGTTCGAAAGATCAAAGAGTGTAAAGTTTTCTCCAAAGGGTTTCCCCCCTCTTATTTATAGAAAAGCACCGCGCTCGAATCGATGCAAACAACCGTTAAAAGCATTAAAATCAAAACGACAGAGACATAAGGAATGATGCAACGCATCGGGAAGATGTGTAATGATGACGCATGCAGATGTGGCGTCACTCTAAACCAGCCTCATTGACCGCAGCTCTCAGAGTGACATGTCATCATCTCGACATCAATCACCATTACTTGACCTTCTCGTTCGAATTTCTCAAGAACTGTGATTGATGAAGTCCGCTCATTGAGGTCGACCAAAAGACGACCTCGATAAGCAGAGAAACTAACTGTATGGGTCCAAATCTGACCGAGGAAATTCGGCATGAAGAGGTAATCAAGTGTGAGAATTGCGCTCATCATGGGCGACTAGGTCGAGGTCAATCAGGGGTTGACAAGATTGAGCCGTTGAGTAATCATTAGGGCTGAGGTCGAGCAGTAGGAAGTGAAGTAACGACTAATACAGATTTGGAACTTTCAAAGAGAATATTCCATTGAATATTCCTTATGTTGTACTTTTTAGTTTTTTTTTTTTTGGGAATATCCCATATAAATAGTAGACGAGATAGAGCAAAAGGCATGTAATATTGAATTTGATAAGAACTCTCATGAAAAGTTGACTCTAAAGCAAGAATACAAAATATTACCTTTTCATAATGTTTCAATTTGCTGTTTATCCCTCATTTTCTTGCATCAGATCCGAGAAAACCTCATATATGCCCATATCCACTTGTCTTACATCGTTGTCAGTGAGAAGAATCATCCACCTCATTCAATATTTGGGTGAATCATTCTCCCTATTTACATTCATTACCATTTAATATAGTTATTGCTCATCATTGTTCTTCCACTCATTCATGATAGTATCATTTGATGCCATTTGTATTAAATTGGTCTAAATGTCATTCTGCATTACTTATACAAGCACGTGTTAGATCTAGGATTTATTATATTTAACTAGGATTTACTCATCACTTTCTTGTTTTTTGGTTTAACAAAAGGTTTCATAGTTTTTGGTCAAACAGTAAGCGGACTAAGTTATCCCGGGATAATAATCCCGGGATTATATTTCCTAGACTATTTTATCCCATCTGAGAGGTGAGATAAAATAATCTCAAGTTTGACGGGATAAGAGGGATAAAATGGGATATTCAGTATTAAGTCTGTGATTAAATTTATACCATGTTTGGTTGATGGTATAAATTTATCTCAGGATAAATTAATACTATCAACCAAATATTGTATAAATTTAATCCATTACCCTATCCTGCCTACCAAACAACCCCTTAAGTATTGTTTAAAACCTAAATATAATTTAAATAGCTTGTTATAAGGGGATACCTAGAGTCATTTCTACGTTATAAGCAACAACATTTTGGTAGTCATTTGAAAGTTTATTTCTTTAAATTGTTAACGATTGTAGCATGTTCCACTTGAACTCCGCTTCGATTCATGCAGCTAATGTGGTAATAACTGGCGTTTTCATGATAGCAAGGTGCTCCTTTTTATTTGAATACCCTTCTTTGGCGTTGATTGTTAAGTGGTAAGACAGAAATAAATCAATTGATGTCATTTCGAAACTCGGGATTTTCAGTTTTTCGTACGAAAGATTAACTAGTTCATCGAGTAATCTAATATAAATATGAAATATTCTAAAACACAAAATGTTAATGCTTGAATATATGCTTTTCTAAAAATGATATTTGGTCATTTTTATTCGCGAGGTTGCTACAGGACTATCAAGAGCTTTAATGGATACGATAAGCTTTTCAATTTCTACACCAAGCAAATAGCAAAACAGTTATTCTTACAAAAACAAGAAATATTAACTTAATTTCTTAAGTTATATTCTCCAATTTTATAAAAGAAATCTCCACTTCGGTTAAAACAAAAAACAAGAAGAAGAACACCAAATCAGAAGTAACATAATAATAACAACAACGACTATGTCTCGACTACAAATAAGCAGAGGCGGTGTCGTAATTTGAAATTTATGTGTTCGAGATTCTAATAGTTTTAAGTTACAGTTCTAAATTAATAATTTATATATATTTAATAAAATCTTTAAAACAAATACAGAGTTTTGACCAAGATATTCTCTGGCTCCATAAATTACGATCTATTATATAAATCCTCACTGATTTTATTTCTTTATTTAAGTTTATCATATATTAACATTTTATAAAAATAGTTGTTTATTTTTACTGACATAAAATTTATAAAAAGAGCAAAAAGTTATATATAAAAAAAAAAAACGGTTGGGATATGATAAATCACCTAACACTTGGACCAATACAATGTGCACAAATCAAGATTGGCCTTTGGGGCAAACAGAATCCAATTCATAAAGTTAGCAGTGCATTACATAAAGACAAATTTACGTGTCCTCTATTCCTTTACTACACGTATTTTTTTGTACTGTCAACTCAATAAACTCAATTCTAGCATAATTTCTTTTTAAAAAAAAAAAAAAGAAAAAGTGCTCAAGAATTCCATAACATAGTGCTACAGAATAGCAGAATAGTTGATACTGGAATTTGGAGACACCCTTTTGCTTCTGCTTCATCTTGGTTAGTCTTTTAATACCTTTCAATCTTTTTGAAACATACAGTTAAATTGTGTTATATAAATCAATAGGTGCATTAACATAGCCAAGAATGTTTTTTCTTCTTAAATTTGTTTCTTTTTACTGTTTGTTGATTGCTTGTGTTGGTTGTTCTACTTCCTTGCTGTACTTTTATACTACTCTATTTGCTTGGAGCCAAGGGTCTACCGGAAACAGCCTCTCTTCACAAGGGTGAGATAAGGCTGCGTACACACTATCCTCCTCGGACTGCTATTTGTGAGATTATACTAGGTTTGTTGTTTGTTGTTGTTGTTGATGATTATTTTGTGAGCATTTCTTGATGTATAACTTGTTTTCTTGTGATGGTTCTAGCTAAGTTTTCACAGTCTATTGCTATATGAGAGATTGGATTAATTCATTCTAAATTGCTAGCTTATGTTGAAGACTTGCCTAGTTGGGAATATATTTTAGCCATGTTAATACGTCTACTTTAGGTCCTATGCTTTCGCTCTGCCAGGCATTGGATAGGGGTTAGCTCTGTAAATGTGTAGAGCCAAGTGTAGTGTGGTGTAGTACTAGGGGGTCTTTTAGCCCTATTGGAGATTCGAATGTCAGTATGAAATATAGAAAGCTTATACTAGTCCCCTTTTTCTATTTTTTATAATGTTGGATTGATGAAGTTAAATGTGGAATATAATCAGTGAGGATTCATATAGCAGGCCTCACCTTATTTGGTATTAAGGCGTAGTTGTTTGTTGTATGTTGAAGACTTGCCTAGTAGTGTATGCTTTACTTTTTGGGCGGAGGGAGGGAGGGATTGAGAGATCGTTAGTGTTTTGAAACGGTTGAACTTATCTTGAAAGATTCGTACAACATGTTTCTTGATGTAGTGTTTGATTATGTAGTTATATGTGTTACTCTTTCTAGCTAGATGTATGTTTACCAATGTAGAGAGGGTTGGTAGCAAAGTAAAGATTGAAGGCCTCGACGGGATGATTGTGTGATTGAGGCAAAGAGTAACAACACGAAAAAACCTTGTTCGAGTCCTAGCTAGAACACTTAGTGTGATCGCATCTGCTTGGTGTGCAGGTTTAAAATGCTGCCCAATAAACTAGTCAAGGTACACAGAGCTAGTGTGAACACCACCAAAAAAAAAAAAAAAAAGAATTGGCAAAACATTTTTCTTTAAGAGTATAAAAGATAGGAAACTTTTTTAGTAGGTGTATAGACAAGTTTTTGACTAGAGGATTGGAGTAAATTGATAATGACTGATTTATTTGATTAGGAACTTCAGGTAAGCAGTCTTGGTGACTTGTTTAAGAAATGACGGGAATTGGTATCGGTAGATTTTAGACTTTTGGTTCCAAGTAACGTCTTGAGGGGGAGCCTTGGAGCAACGGTAAAGTTGTTTCCGTATGACTTATAGGTCACGGGTTCGACTAATGGTATTTAGTAACAAGAATCATTTGGTTTTCCAACTTCAGTATTAATCTGGAAAATATTGAGAATTATATTGCTTCTTCTAATCCTCATTTCTTTGCCTGTTTAGTACAGTTTGTCTTATTTTGTAGAGAGAGTTTGTAGTTTCTTGTCCTTTGATTGTAATAGATGCTTTTGCTGTAACAGGGTTGTTGAAGGTTTTCTCGAGCGGTTATGAACTGGTGAAGATATTTGCTAGCGGAAATCTTATCTTGTGTGTTAATTTAAGGCAGAATGGACCACAATAATCTTGGAACTTCTCAAGGTATTTCAACTTATTACCGTGCATGCCTCGTCTCCTAACAATCTATCTTTTTTGCTGAAAGCAATTAATTTTATGCATAGGTTTGTGCTATTTTAAGTTTCAAAACAGATCAGAGAATTGTATCCGTCTTTTGGTTTCTGCAAGAGGTTGTTGAACTAACGGTTATCTTGAAGGTATATCATTGGAAAAATCTAACCAAATAATTCAAAGACATAATATTCATCATAAAAATAGTTAAAGTACATAATAATAAGGTGGAAAGCAGGGGTGGAGCTCGAGCTTTGGTAATGGGTTCGGCCAAACTTAGTAGGTTTAGTGCAAACGCTATATTTGTCTTAAGAAATCCATTGAATTAGGTACAAATTCTTACTTTAGAACCCAGTAACATAAAAAGACTAGAATCCCGAACGCAATTACTTCAAATCCTGGCTCCGCGCCTCCGCCTCTGGTGGAAAGGACGTGACATAGCGTCGTCCACTGCTTATTTATGAAGCAGGAAATGGTGTATCCACTTGGTTCAGAAATTGCCAAATGTTCACTTCAGCAAGAGTAAATAATGTCCTGCAGAAAGTAAAAACAGTTTTTTGATTACTTCCCTCTCTCCGAAGAGAAATAAGATACTCGTGTCTCACTCTCTTTTTTGGTTAAGTTTTTTTCCTTAGATAAGAAACAGAGCTGAGGCACAACACTGTGACGGTGAAGAGGGCTCTTGCTCGGTCTGTTGTTGGAATTGTTATCTCTATGTCAGTATTTAACCATAAAGTTATTGGACAATTTGTTACTCACTTTAAGTTCTGGAAAGTATTGTCCCAACAAACTGTCCGAACGAGCTTTCCTTAGGAAGATTTAAAGCTTGGTAAATTTGATAAACTTCGCTCAAACACTTGTGAACTCCAATTCTTTGTTGACTGGATCTCTTTAACCAAATAAGAAAACTGGTAATCACAATTCACATCCTTGATTTGTCATGCACCTGAAGACGGCAACTTTTCTTGATAGAAGATGATAGGTCAATGGATAGAAATTCAGAAGGAGAAGGGGGAGATTCAATAATTAAATAAATAAGTACCAGATATTGGGCTTAATAACATTTCTAGATGCCGACCTTGAAGATATCAAGAACCTAGTTCATCCTAAATTCAGTAATTTTTACCTTTTCTGAAAAAATAAAGGATCAATAAAAACTTGGATCATTCTTTTTTGCGGAAAGATAAGCTTTAGCACAGTTTCTGAGGAAAGTGTACTCTTTTTCCTGTATATCATCTTATCACACAGCAGCATTCTGAAACTTTGCGATAGTCTAATTAGATGATAACAGATTGCCTATGCTCTTAATCAATTCCAAATGTTGCAAATGCGCATGATGGCTTGCCCTTGAAATGATGCATCTTTAACTGCAGCAATTAAGAAAGATTATAGCATAAAGAATGAAAGCACTGAATCCAATCAAAAACTGCATAAGGCTTCAGGGGAAGTGACTTCTGAAGGGAATCAAGATCAAGGCGGTAGGAATGTCGAAGGCTATGTGGCTCCACGACATGTGAATTCTCAAGGTGAAGTAAACATGGAGGCAGATATCACTATGGATGACGTTATAAGAGCCGGAGGATTAGGAGCAAGAGACGATTTAAATAGTGTTCTTCCTATCGCAACCGATACCACTGACTTTGAAGCTTCTATTCGTGACGCTTGGGACTATGAAGGGCCACGTGAAAGCACTAAGCGACCGGGCCTTGGCTGGACAGAACCTGCAAAGAAGTAAATCTATCCATACTGCAACTTAAGGTGGACTTCTAAGGTGTTTTCCAGTTTTATGAGCACTCTTAGATTCTCAGATCTGGTCCTGTTGATTGAACGTACGTTGTATTTGTCTTACAGTTTGTTCAAGCAATGTATGAAATTAATGATCAATCGCGATGGACCTTTTCATTAATGAACTTAGTTGTCAATCTGTTATTTCTTCTTTGTGCACTTCTCTATTTGACGTGTCTTGTTGTGTTTGAGATGGTACTAGGAAACATAGTAGAAATTCCATATTAAAAGTTCTTTTATGAAATGAAAATTTCAATCGTGGGTCGAATCTTACTGAATCTTTAATGAGTTCTGCTAGGCACAAACATTAGATTCATTGCTAGTTTCAAGTATTCATGTACAAAGATAGTTCGTTCCGAAAAGAATGCTACAATGCTTCAACATTGTTACATGTGTACACTGTGGAGGAGCATTATAACCATAGATCTATGTAAAGAACTCTATATAGCTATTTATTTTTCGGAAGAAATCATTGTTGTTGAACGCCTGATGCTCTTCTAAAAATTCTATGGCCAGGAGCTAGGATAGCCAAAGGGTCATATGTAGATTTCCTCCTTTCAAATGTTTCCCATTTGGGACCAAAGTGAGTTTTCCAGTCTTCCTGAGTTGTATAGTGTGGCAAATACTGTTTCATTCCAATATGTGCTTTTTTGCAAAAGTTTAGTATCTTCTTATTCTTATTTAGAATATATTCTACGCCGTCCTTTCCTGTTGAAGATGGCATGGCAGAAGATAGAAATGCTATTAGATACATAACATCTTCTTCAGGTGTAACTAGCGATGTTCCTTTTCTCCACCTGCAACACAAAATGATCCTAAATCATGTTAGGAAAATGCATATATCCTTTCTAAGAAGATTGGATTGAGTGATGATGATTTCAGTACTTTGATTTGTTGACTGGATAGATGAGTATAGGACCGTGGCTAGTGTCGGTAAGTATCTTCCCAAAAACTTCTTGTGCAAAGTCATGAATTTTGCTCTTTGGAATTAGAAGGTTTAGCCATGGATGAGGAACATCCCATAACCCCTTCTCTTGAAGTTTCATCTCGGATACGTGAACTCTGTCAAGGAAATCCACGTAGGAGACTTCTGATTGGAACAGCGTCGATTGGATATAATTCAACTTTGATAAAAGGGCATCAATATTCTGTAGTGTTGAGAAAACAAGAGTCAAGATGTGGACATGTTTAGGTGAACATTTTTGCTTAGTTGTCAAAAGCTAGAAGCTACCATGTGACCAGCAGACCAGGAGGTCACGGGTTCGAGCCGTGGAAACATCCTCTTGCAGAAATGTAGGGTAACATTAAGTACGATAGACCGTTGTGGTCCGGTCCTTCCCTAGATCCCCCGCTCTTTTGTCAAAATCTAGAAGCTTAAAATGACTTTAAGTATCTTACCTGATCATTTTTGGTTGTCTCTTCTGGATTGAAGTATTTGGCAACTTCTAAGCAGTAGAGAACTTTTCCCTCAGAACTGAACTCTTTGGCTACAAGTGGATCTTTAGGATTGAAAGTAGACCTCCAGTTGTTTAACAATCCTGTTCTATTGATAATGACAAATCCTTCTATATAGTCGAAAGAATTCTCGGATGATATCAAGTGTTCTTGATCATAGGAAAATGTGGAGAAATCTGAATACAGCACTCTGATCCACTTTACCTGTAAATAATTGGAGTTTAGTAGAAATTACTGGACTTGTTTTTTTTCTTCTAAATCTTATTCTAATTAATGTGAAGGGGAGCCTTGGCGTAACTAGTAAAGTTGTTGCCATGTGACAAGGAGGTCACAGGTTCGAGTTGTGGAAATAGCCTCTTGCAGAAATGCAATGTAAGACTGCGCATAATAGATCCTTGTGGTCCGGCCCTTCCCCCGACCCGGCGCATAGCGGGAGCTTAGTGCACCGGGTTACCCTTTATTCTAATTAATGTTAACTTATTTGATATTTGGAGTCAGAAAAATTACCTTTTTAGGTGCTGGTTCAAGAGCAATCCTAGCCCTTGTGATGATACCAAACTGGCCTAGTCCTCCTAATACACCATAGAACAGGTCAGCATTCTGCTCCGCTGAACAAGTAATCACCTCTCCTTTACCTATGCAAAAATGTATTATTAATAACCTCAAGAAATATAATACGTGGCGATCCAACTTACAAAATGGAAGGAATGTGAAATTTTCCAATTGTTATAGTTGATTATCCAAAAGTTAGATTAATCAAAAGAAAAAAAAGGTGATGACTTGTTGTAACAAAATTGCCTTATGCTGTAGACTTTCTTGAGTCCAAGTCCACAATGTAAACACTTTTTAACTGATTAGTCTGACTTCTAGGTGTTGATTTGGTACTCTGTTGGAATATAATAGAGGCAGGATTTGACTTATATACACTGAAAGTGTAAAGAATTACACTATTATGTATATTTTAACCTATCGTAGCAGATAACTTGTCTCATTTTTTCAGGTTGCTAATCTTACTTTCCTGCACTATCACTGTATAGAACTTAAAACTCAGAAAGAAATGGGAAGATTAAACTCTTCTCGCTCGACTACTTTCTAATGAATGCTTGATACTATGGAGACTTGGGAATAATAAGATTGTTGTGCATGAACATACCAGTGACAACCTCAAGTTGGTAAACATTATTGATCTGTGGTCCATGTTTGAATGCTTGACCACTGATTCCGGCGTTCGACAAAGTCCCTCCAACGGTGAGGTGAAGATAATCAGTCCAAGATTTTGGTGTTAATCCAATTTTAAGACTTTCATGCAGGATGTTTATCCAAAGTTCACCAGCAGAGACATCAACAAAAGGCAGTTCTTGATTTCCTGTGTGGAAACGCATTGCTGGCGCTCGAAGCGATTCCATATTGATCACTACTCCTTGGTAAGCTTGAGCTTGTCCTTCTAGAGAATGACCATGACCTCTAGCAGCAACAGTTAGGTCGGTAGTGCCACCCATGTCAAAAACATGTTTTATGGCAGATGATATATCAGAAACTGATTTTGGATACAGAACTGCCGATGGCAAGAAGTGATATATGTTGCCGAAGTCCTTGGCCGCGTGATCGAAATTCTTGAAACTAAAATACCCTTCAATTGTTAACTGTTTCAATGATGATTGAATCACTGAAAAACTTGAAGGGGTAGAAGAAGAAGAAGATATTGGGGTGGCAAAAGGTTGATCACAACAGAGGTTAGTTCTGTTTATTGAGCAAATGCCTAGTATGAATATAAGCAACCTAAGAAACATACTTTTATGTTTAAAGAAGACATGAGTTGGTGGTGACTTCATCCTTCTTAAATGTGTAGAGGAAATTAAAACTTGGTTTTTTCTTGAATATTTGCCTTTTGTTTGAGTGAAAATAGAGGGTGTAGAATGGCCTCAAGAAAATTAAGGTTGGTCAAGAGAGAATATATAAGGAGGAGATTAGAGGTGTCACTTTCAATAGAACACTAAGTGGTTTATTGGACTGCATGTGAGGACTATATATCTTGAAAATGGATTTTTATGGAAAATATAATCTTGATTTTTTTTATTTTTTTTTAATCAAGCAGTTAAGAGTTTGAAGTGGAAAATTTCACCTGTCACTTTGTACTTCACCAGTGTTTCAACTACCACATATGATATTTTAAACATGTCTGATTGCTATTTTGAGCAAATTTTATGTGCAAAATGTTGGAGTCCTACTATACCAACTTATTCAACTTGTTCACATTTGGTGAAACAATGACACCATTTTTCTTTTTCATAGTTAGGTGATTTGTGCTAAATTTTACATCCTATTCAGTGCATCCTAATTTGGAAGTCATAATAGCTGCACCAAGATTTCCTTTTTTTTTTTTTTTGGTTTCCCACCCGGTGTCCGGTACCTACATTGGGGTCCGACTAAATCCGGATTCGCGTTGGGAAGTCCCACATTGAGGGTAAAGCGCTCCCTAACAAAGGCGACTCCATATCCAAGGAATCGAACCCGAGAACTCTGGTTAAGGATGAAGGAGTATTTACGACTGCACCACAACCCTTGTTGGTGCACCAAGATTTCCTTATTCTCTCTGTTATAGTGGGAATGTGAGCCTCGACGTAACTGGTAAAGTTGCTGCTATGTGACCAGTAGGTTACGGGTTCGAGCCGTGAAAACAGTCTTTTGTAGAAATGCAGGTTAAGGTTGCGTACAATAGATCCTTGTGGTCCGACTCGTTCTCGAACCCCGCACATTACCGGAGCTTAGTGCACTGGGCTGGGCTGCTTTTGTAGTGGCCCTTTAAGTTTACTAGGGCCACACAAGTTTATCTTCCACAATGAGTAAGAGGCTTTAGCCTTTGAGGATATTCACTTCACGTGGGAGTGAATGCTTGTTTGTTTTCCTGTCTGTCTACAAGATGGCTTTCCTACTTGGATTTGACTTATATATACTAACAGTGTAAAGAATTATTACACTATCCGTGTGTTTTAATCGGTTGTTAAGGGTAACTACTTTATTTTATAGGCATGCTAATCTCACTTTTTTATGGATGATTTCCTCTAGTTATCTAAAAGGTGAGCCTTGGCGTAACCGGTAAAGTTGCTGCCGTATGACCAGGAGGGAGCCTTGGCGTAACTGATAAAGTTATTGTCATATGACCAGGAGGGAGCCTTGGCGTAACCGGTAAAGGTTGCTAATAGACCTTGTGGTCCGGCCCTTCCCTGACCTTGCGCATAGCAGAGCTTAGTGCACTATGGTGCTCTATCTTTTAGGTAACCTGATTGTCGAGAGATATTTTACGTTGTCAATGTATAGAAGTTAAACTCGTTTCAACTTTTGCATGGGATCTACTGATGATGTCAGGTATCTGTTGGATGGATTTGAGTTCTTGATAGAGAGGGTTTGAAGAAGGGAGGCCCCTACTAAGTTTAGGTCTTATAAGTATGCATGGCCTAAGAGAAAGAAAAAGGAATCAGATTTAGTGGTGGTCCTGAGCTTGTCACTTTGGAAAAATTGGTACTATACATGATTTTCACCTTTCATTTAACAGACTTGTGATGGAATATTTGGAGAAATGACATGTGAAAAGAAGAAAGAAACTTTCAGCTAAGAAAATGTTTTAATTGGTTATCTTTACTTATCTTTGACTATCCCACGAGCTTTGTACATTGTTAGGACCGAAAAAATCAATTGTCATGCGTAAGCTAGCAAAGCAAATCTTGAACAACGATGTATCAAACAACAAAAAAGAAATATGCCAAAAGAGACACTAAAATTTAACGTGATTCGGCCGATTGACCTACATCCACAAAGGAGATAAGCAATTCACTATATAAAAAGAGAGTACAAAATATCTCACGAAGAGGCAAACACAAGTGACACACTACACTTGTCCCGTAAAATTCTCCCCTAAATACGACTCTCAAACTCATATGTCTACATTGTGGATGCTACTGAATGAGAATGAGGGATCCTCAATTTATAGAAGTCCAAAGCTTTTTTACAAGAAAAAAGACTAGCCAAAACATGGAAAAATTATAATTTTCTTCTACAAAAAGGAAAACTCAATTATGATAAATATGTTGTCCTTTTCCTTCAAGAAATAAGAAAATCAAATATGATAAAAAAATCAAGACAATCTCTAACACACCGGTGAGAGTACAATGTCATGAGTTTGAATTGTGTCTAAGGCAAAAATTTGGAATTTAAGTGGAAAAAAGAATATGAGAGAATTCATTATTCATCGAGTTTCGAATCGAACCGTGAACGCCATCTATCGTTCTCGAATTGCGCTCCACTGGTCCTCTGATATTTCTTGATTTTAAAAAACAAAAAAAACTTGTCCAACAACTGCCTTTCCATAATATAAAAAGGATTAGACTCAAAATTAAAGAACAAAAAAAGTTCCAATGAAAAAAAAAAAAAGGAAGAAAGAAACAAAGGGCCGAATTTGCCAACTTTTTGCTGGTCTATTTTATTTCTCTAACCCCCTTATGTTCTTTTTCCCACTTATTCTATATATGATCGATTGGCCTGAACCCTACTTCTCTTTCACTGTTTGGGTTATCCTGAAGCTGCTAACCTGTCCCCTTCGACTGAACGACGGAATTCTTTCACCACGCTCTACTTCCTTAGGGGGATGAGAAGGATGGCCAGTTCTGTCTTCTTCGGACCCTTCTTTTCGATAAGGGTCATTTCCCCGACTTGCGTGAACGCGGGATGCTTTGTGTACCGGGCTACATCCCTGCCTCTTCGGGTGCGGTCCTTCCCCGCCGGCCTTGCGTGAATACGAGATGCTTTTGCACCAGGATAATCTTTTTTTTTTTTTTTCAATGCATAAAAATTAAACTTTTGTCCTATGACAATTTTGAATGGGAAGAACACTAAAAGAAAAACTAATATATGAACTGAATGGATTTTGAGGTCTTGGATCCCAACATTGGGACAAGAATAGCATATTCTTTTACATAAAATATTCTTTGTAGTGCTATTCTTGTTTCATTTGCCAAACAAAGTACTATTCTGGAAATTATTACCCCATTTCCTTTTGTTTCTTCTGTATCTACACCAGTAATCTCCATTGGAAAATCAATAATGATGTATGTTTAGTGCCTCTTCGATCAACTAATATACTAAGAACTGTGCATATACGTTTTAAATAATGTGCATGTTTATAAAGATAAATTAGTTGCTGCATATATTATGATTATGTATCATTTTGAAGTAATCTTTATTTGGTTAGACATATTTGTGAACAAGTTTTACATTTATACAAAAGTAAAGTAATCATTTTCTTAATTCTTTATTCAATCCGGTATTCGTTTTGGAGTCCGAATAATTTAAATTTGCGTCAAATTTTTTGTTTTGAGGGGGTAAAATGTTCTCTACCAAAAGGGTGACTAGCTATATATATGCATTAGGATTCGTGTGTGAGCATAATTTTGCGTACTTTTGGTGACATGCCCTTTTTCAAAGTGTGTGTCTGAATTAAGAGTCATTTTGGAAAGAGAAAAGCAGTGGCGAAGCCACCTGGTCGCATTGATCACCCTTTGTCGAAAAATTGCACTGTGTATATATGTAAAATATTACGTTTGATGTGCAACAACAACAACAACAACAAACTCAGTATGTTCTCACCATGTGGGATCTGGGGAGGGTAGTCTGTACGCAGACCTTACCCCTACCTAAAAGGTAAAGAGGTTGTTTCCAATAGACTCTCGGCTCAGGTTACATTTTAGAGGTATATAACACATATTGAACACTCTCTGTCGGGAATATTTTTCACTTCTTTCAAATCTGAACACCCGTGGGAAAATTCCTAACTTCGCCACCGGAGAAAATATCACACTTAAACCAAGTTAGGCACTCATAGGAAGACCTTTATATACTCTTTGTCAAAAGTTTCATTTGGTGAGCTAGCCATGCAGAGAGAAGAGACTGGTCTCCTTTTTTAATTGTCAGTGTACCATTAATCTGCAGTGTCATCAGCCACTAAATTCAAAACCTCAAATTTAAAATGGTTGTCATATAGGTTCTCTTTTAGCGGTAAAAGCGCAGCATATGATGTGTATTAATTGGAGAAGGGTATAGAGAGGCGGGTTCATTATTTATCGAATTTCAAATCACGCAACCATTAACCTTCGAGAATCTAAAAAAGAATAGCCTGGTGCATAAGGTATCTGTGTTTCGCAGGGTTTGGAGAACGATAGCATCACAAGGGGTATGATGTCGATAGCTTACCCTAATGCAAATATTAGTGGCCGCTCCCACGCTCAAACCCTCGGCCAGAAAAAATTGCTTGTTATGAAGGTACTTAACATTTTTTCATACAGTAAAGTTTATAGTGGGCAAGAATTACACTAAGATGCAAGTCTGAATAAATAAGAATTAAATACAAGATTAATGCCCCTTCTTGGTGGTGGGTGGGTGGGG
>ML256683.1:80485-94204 GCA_005239495.1 Nicotiana undulata
GGGGGGGGAAGAGGGGACATTAGAGTGGCAATCATAACCAAGGGAAAATAGGTTTTAAAAAATCTTTATGTTGCTAGACATTTTAATGCACCTTTTGATATTAATATTCCAATTGCTTGAACTGTAAGAAGACAAAAAATTTGAAATAAGATATAAGTTCATCATAACAACCCCATTGATTTATAATCTAATAAATAATTTTATAAGAAGCTTAAACAACTTATAATGAATCTTGAAATTATGAGCCTACTTATATCATGTTTCAGAACAAAAGAAGATTATTATATAAAGGTATATCTATCATTTGGTTTGGTTATAGCAATATTAGGGGCTAATCTTTTAAGATTAATCTTTCAATTTTTTTTTGAATGTCTCTATCCGTACAAACGATTTAAGCATGTATTCAAAAAAAAATTATGAGGTTGATAAGGCGTGTGAGTAATCTGTTTTCAAAATCAGAAAACCGGAGAAACAAAGAAACGTTAGGTCGATGAACAAAATAGAAAATAATTTCGAGCTCACAAGTTGCTTGTGTGTCATTAAGGAATTTAATCCCTCACTGTTGCCTAAGGTCTTGGATTAATTCCTCCTAGGATAGAACGGAATAACTATTCTGTGATAGCGACACTACAAATCACAGAACTTCAGCGAACTCAACAAACGGAGCAAATCACACTTGACACTTATGTTTATTTGAATAAAAAACAATGCAATAATGTAGGAAAGAATGGAGAAGTTTTCAGATTTTTCTGCTCTGAAAAACGAGGCTGAGCCTCTAAATCAATAGACAATAAAAGGGTGAGATGAAGATGTGCAATTCAAAAAGTGCTTCTTCCATCTCCCATTCACACCTATTCATGAAACCTAACAAGGTAAATGAAGGCCACCGCAATCCATTGAGTGTTCTACATCGGAATATTGATTTCATACGCTCTACTGAAATAAACTTTGCGAAAACCCAACTACATTATATCTTGATTGGCCTTTTCTTGGGTCGATGTTCTATCAAAAACGGTTTTTCTACTTTCACAAGGTAGGAAGTAAGATCCTCATACACACAACCCTAAGGTCTGCATACATGCAACCCTCCTCAAACCCCACTTATGAGATTATACTGAATATGTTATTGTCAGTATAATCGAAACCAAGTAATGATTCAAGAAAACAATCAAATTCAAAATCCCAAATTGTAGTAATTTGTTGGTTTAAAGAGACTCATTAACATAGAGAACAAAATCTTGAATTTTTGAGGTTATTATTATGTTTCTAGCTGAAAGAAAAGATCACTAATTATCATGATGTTGGGAATTGTTTATTTTAAACCATAGTGAAAAGTCAATGAATCAAATATAATGAATTTTTTGATCTTTGTCATTTGTGGCGTAGCTGATAAAGTTGCTGCCGTATGACCAGGAGGTCAAGGGTTCAAGCCGTGAAAATAGCCTCTTGCAAAAATACAAATAACGATACGTACAATAGACCCTTGTGGTCCGGCCTTTCCCCGGACCCTGCGCATAGCGGTAGCTTTAGTACTCCCGGCTACTCTTTTGTCATTTGTCACCAATCAAAATGGATCTGCAAAAGCTAAAAGGTTGATCTAGAAAAAAAAAAAAGCAACATGATTTTCTGCAACTGACTTAGGCCAACCATTGTGCCATTGTTTCTTTTTGGGATTTGAAGTCACTGATAAGAATTTATCTGCAGCTTTTTTCCATTGAAAAATGTCTTTTTGCATTGAAAGTACTTCTCGTGTGCACATATTATTGGCCGATGGGAACAGTTCCAATTAATTTGCTCATGTACCTATTCGAAATTGTTTAATTTTGATGTTCTATTCATACATTTATTGTTAGGAAATAGTCTAGTAATTAAGCAGACATGACGCGGTAGCGAGGACATGATTCTTGATAGGAAGGTGTGAATGCCGAGAATTAGGATAGAAAATTAGTAAGTAATCGAGCGTTTTTTCTTTTTCATACCGGTAATAGCTAGTAGTGTTACTCTAGTATTTTTCTTATTCCTATAGTGCTATTACTACCTGCTGTTTTTTTATTGTCTTTCGCGCATTGTTATGATTGCTTGTTGCTACTGCTTTTTTTCATCGTTCATTGAGCCTAGGGTCTATCGTAAGAATTTTTTGTTGTTATAAATTATCTTGTAATTATCCTTACTGTTAATGTACCACCAGCATGAAATAGGTGGACGACTACACATGCCCAAATTCTTCGACAAAAAAAAATTATAAAGGAGGGAAGTTGCTTTAGGGGGAATTTTGGCCCCTTTCCCTTTGAATAGTTAAATGGTTTATGAGGTGACTGTAACGAATCCGGTTATTTGGAGTTACTAAGGTGTAGTTGGAGGACATATTTTGTTTTCTGGCTTATATTTTTTGGCAGCTATCTAGCATTGGGTGTATTGAGATCTAAAAATATTTTGTGATGAATGTACAGGAAAACCCTCTTGGAATTTGCCAAAAATCTTTGGAATTCATTTATTTCTCTCTAGGGTGGCTTGCTTTGGTTTTGGTGCATTTCATGTAACAGGCTTGTATGGTCTCGGAATATGGGTATCCAATTATGGATTAACGAGAAAAGTACAACCTGTAAATCTAGTGTGGGGCGTGGAAGGTTTTGATCGTTTTGTTCTAGGAGGATGAACTAAGGTGAATGGGTGTAAGCCTCGCTGCTCGGAAACACTCAGTGCTGACCACACTAAGTTACACGAAAGTGCAGGCAACGCCACGCAATGCCAGTTGGCGATGTGACGTTAAGCATCCCATACATTTAAATTATTCGGACCAGTAAATTTCAGATAAATGTATATTTGATTAGGTACCAGACACACCATATGAATTGTAATATAGAATGTCAAAAATTGTGGATAAGCTTAGCTCAAGAGGCACATATTTAGCAGTTGGTTTAGGTTAAGATCATACTTAAATAGTATAAAATATACTAGTTTTGGTTAGCTGCTTTGCTTAATTTGGGCATTTTTGTCTATGTCAATCATCTAAATTGCGTTCATACTTTATGTGGAATAATGTCGAGGACATTATTTTCCTATTTTCAGCACCATAATTTGCTATACTTTATTTAAAGAATTAATATATGCAAGCTGTCTATATAAAATTCTTAGTTGATTCATCTAGATTTCTTGAATGAATATAAACTTTTGGGTTTTGATTTGATTGCATTATTATATTTAAATAGCAAAATACTAGGTATTCACTAGTTTACACCTAATTTTCCTGAGAAATAAGATTGATTTATAGTTTTCTTATAGACGAAATCATCGATTTGGAGCAATGGTAAAGTTGTTTTCTCGTGACCTATAAATTACGGGTTTTGAGCCGTAAAAGCAGTCGCTAATGCTTGCATTAGGTTAGGCCGTCTACGTCACACCCTTTGGGAAGCGGTGAAGGAGCTTTAGAGCAACGGTAAAGTTGTCTTCTCGTGACCTATACATTACGGGTTTGAGCCGTAGAAGCAGCCACTAATGCTTGCATTAGGTTATGTCGTCTACGTCACACTCTTAGGGGTGCGACCCTTCTCGGAACCCTACGTCTATGCAGGATGCCTTGTGCACCGAGTTGCTTTTTATTTTATTTTATGGACAACATCATTGCAATTTTCCTATTTACCCTTCTTTTACTTTTCTCAAGAGATTCATGTTTGATTCTGTCTAATATATCTTCTGAAAAGAACCCTACATGCACAACATTAAGAGACATTCCAATTTAGACGAGATCCTTAACTCATTATTTTATTTGCTAATAAAATAAAGAAAGACATTAAAAAAATATAGAACTTTTGTTTTTATCATGATTCAAACGGCTAGAAAGTTAAGAGCAAAACCTTTTTTGATATTATTTTATAATGAATAATGGAGATATATATAATTGCATATGCTCATGAAAAGGAGACAGCCAAGTTGAAAAGAAAGACCATAGTATAATTAAGTTATAAAGACTAAGATAAAATAATAATGTTATAAAAAGAAACATATAAAACTATGCAACTTTTGATTGGCTGTTGGAGGTGGAGAGACACCCAATAGGGAAGCGACACATCGTACGAGCCACTTTTAATTTTTTTTTTTTTTAAATAAATAGAATATGTCAAGAATAATATGGTTATTAAACAAGATTACAACCACATTATTGAGACATCTAAGTTGATCATAAATAATAAAGATTTTTATGTTATACTCGGGGACGGAGCTAGAAGCCTGAGTATGGGTTCGGCCTAACTTTTGTTCAAACAATATATTTATATTAAAAGTATATATATCTTTAATTTAGAATTCATGTGCAGGTCTTTAATATGTCATAAGGTTTCTATTGCTTAAATAAAGTATATCACTAGAGCAAAGTAAAAAAGGTAAAAGAATTTTTAAAATATAAAATTGTGGTCATCCTTTTTCAAAAATGGTAGCATAAAATATTTTTCTTAAACACAAAATGATATATTGTGTCCTGTCACCAAAATGATTAAATGAAAATAGTTTTCAACTCATATTAAATAGTTATCAATTCATATTATTCATTAAAAAATAGGTTGGATAATAAATTTTTTTAAAACGAATCTAATATAAATAAGAATCATATTATCCACTTAGAAAATGGATAACCAATGGATAACTAATGGGTTTAACTTTTACATTTGTAAAGCCTCAAATTTAGGGTTTTTCAAGTCTGAAAGACTACGAATTCTACCAAAAGTGATCATATTCAAGAAACCATGCGTAATATAAATATATATTACCCGCCGGTTAATACTTTTTTTTATTTGTATTAAGTATGGACCAGATAGAATATTTTGCATTACCTATTTTAGACCCGCCCATATTTGATCCGACCTGGCCTTTTGTCATCCCTACCTGTTACTGTGAGAGTCATTCATTTCTTCCAAATAAAAATAGAAAGTGATAAGAAAAAAGTAGGCACAAGATTCTTGAAGATAAAAAAAAAAACTGAAAAGAGGCAAACTCAAAGAGAAGATATAAGGAAAAGAAGTTGCTAAAGCCCTAGCTAAGAGATCATATAGGAACAGTCCTATTTTATCCTTATCATGTTCCCCATCCTATTTACATTCTATTCTAGTCTTGTCTATTTGTCCCTTGCTATATACTGATTTTATTAATTAGTAAAGAGCAGCGCGGTGCACTAAGTTTCTGCTATATGCTGGATATGAGAAAGTGCCGGATCACAAGGATTTATTGTATGCAATATTATCATGTATTTTTGCAAGAGGTTGTTTTCACGGCTTGAACCAATAACCTTCTAGTCATATGACAACAAATTTACCAGTTACGCCAACGCTTCTCTTCCAAACGTACTAGTCCGGGGGAGATACATGCTAACTATGGTAGGAAGAAGGAACCATTATGTAAAAAGTTTCGGGGGTTACAGATTTCTTATACTACTAACGATCGATAAAGCAGAACGATCAGAATAAGAAGTTAAGTTAGAAAGACGTATGATAACAGGTGGTAACTATATCCTGGATAAAAAGTGATTATTTTCTTCGGTACTTGATTTGAAAGTTCATTAACATAGTAGTCATGTACAAACAAAGGTGGAAAAATGAAGCGTAGCAAGATAGTAATAACATTATTAGTATACTCATATTTAAGTAAATATTAACCACTAAAGATACTTATGTGTGTTATTAATCACTCATGTTGAAGAGCGAACACTAATATTTATAGATTGGTGTATGTGAGTTATACGGAAAAAAATATCAACAATAGTCAGATTTACGATTCGTAATAAATAAAAAAATCACAGTTTGAAAAGTAATAGAAAAATAATCTTTTTTTTTATGTAAAGATAATCTGAACAAAAATACTCTAATTTTGGAATAATTCAAGCATAATATGCTAGAGTTCGAATTTTTAAATATTAGATTCTAGTATAATATGCTGGAATTTCATAATGTATTGGAGTTCCAACATAATATGCGAAAAGTTTAAATGGAGGAGCTCCATAATGTGCTGGAATTTTCCGTGCCGGAGTTCCAACATAATATGTTGGAATTTTATACACAGGAGCTCCATAATATGCTTGAACTTTCCGTGTTTCAGCAAAACAATAGTTATTTTTCAATAACTTTGCAAATGCTGGTTATTTTTCAATTATCGATCCGAAAACTGGCTAGGCCTTCGTACCAAAACCAACATGACAGATGATGATGATTTCTCCAATTCCGAACCTATAAAATTGAGGATCATACTAACATGCATGAACTATTCTTATTACAAAAAGTGTAATCAAAATAATCTTGACTTATGTGCAACACCATAATTTATAAAAGGGATACTTTGGACTTCTGAAAATGTTAGTATATAGTTTCATTTCATCATTATTACCAAAATTTTAAAAATTAGCATTTTTGGACCAAAACCAAAGAATCACACTAGTGGCTAGTCTATTCTCCAAAATAAAACTAGTCGTCGTTCTCTTTAGGATTTAGCATATGAATTTTGTTGTCATTTATTTTGAGGCTCCTTTGATCATTAATTCTCAATTATTCGCATTTGAATTTCGTTAGAATCCATAAAATAGTGCATTTACTTGTGGAATAATGTGTGTGCATGCGTTGTATCGTTTTTGATAGTGACATAAAATAGCATGATCACTACTCACTACGGTGTATCAGAGAGCGATTTAGGATTTAAATTTATATAATCCACAAATTTTGTGAGTGTAACAACATGATCCGAAGGGATTTAATTGAATTTATTTTCTCGAAGTATTATACTTCGTAAATCAGGCAAAACCTAGTGTCTTTTTTTTTTTATGTGGTTGAAAAAAAAAATCTAGCGTAGACTAAAATACAAAATTACTTTAGGTTAGTATTTATTATTTTGAATCCCCTAATAGTGTAAAATTCCCAAACCTAATGAGCAAGGGAGAATCGAATATTTTTTATCATTTTATTGATAAGATTTTCAATGAAAGTTGAGACGGGGTAAGTGTAAAGAGTCAATTATTACCTTACTTTTATTATTGAAGAATTAACCCAAATAGCCGATCACCTACTCTCTTAAATTAAAAATATCCGCGGGATATATATATATATATATAGAGAAGTGGTGTCTGATTAATATAATTTGATATCATTATTGTTGGATTTAGTCTAATTTTGGAGGTCATTGTCATTCAGTTTCATGTAACCTCATGTTCTTGGATTATAATATAATATAATATAATATACGAATATGCCCTCCATCATAAATTAAAAATAATAAAAATAAATTAGAAGATTGGAATTTTTATTTGGGGGTGGGTGGGTGTGGGTGTGGGGGGGTGTGTGATTATCATAATCAAGACCTCAGAAAGGGATTTCTTGTATGTTATATGCACTTGCATTTTCCTTAGTTTCATTGGGTTAATCATCAATGTTAAGAAATAATGTAATTTGCCACCATTTGTCCACAAAAAATGCTTAATGTTAGTACATGTTATAATAATTAGCTTATTGATGAAGAATTACCATTAAACAAAAGATTTAATAATATACAACAAAAACTCGTAAAGTCAGTCCGATACACTAAGATTATATTAGGAGATTTTACCTCTTGTAGCAAAGTTATACACCCTATTTATTATAAATCAAAATCATTTGAAAATATTATTTTCTATAGCTACCTCTTATATTTTATAACAAAATAATATTTATGGTGTATACTACCATTGAGGCATGAAATACGCTATTATGTTTTTCCTATCTCTACATACATATTTTTAAGGTGATTGTTGTTACTGTATTTCATGAATACATAGCGCGAATACATGTGAATACATGCGCATACGTACAGTTGAACTCCTCCGATTTTAGGCGCTTTTTGTTGTTGTATTCATGAATACATGGCGCAAATACATGTGAATACATGCGCGTACAGCTGGACTGCCTGATATTAGGCGCTTTTTACTGTTGTATTCATGAATACAGTAGCCTGAATACCGCGAATACACCACAGTAACAACTGAATAATAGCTATAGGAAGTAATTATGTATATGATAGTTATAAAAAGTTAACAACCACTAAACAATAGTGGTTTCTGAAAATTCCTCATTATCTTATATGTGAGATTCGAAAAAGGTTCGTACTATATTAAGTCTACTGTTCACACTTTTACTTTGTATTTTTGCAATGAACGATTTCTCACAACTTGAACATGTGACATCCTAATTACACACAACGATAATATTTACCTTTGTGTTAACAATCCGATCCCCTTCACATTATCACATAAAACAAAAATCCTAGCTAGTTTAAAATCCAAAGGAGGATATGATACTAATTGAGTGATGAAAATTACATTCAAATTATTAGACACATTTATGCAGGAGAAAAAAACAAAGAAGAAATACTAAATTCATTTTTTTTTTAAAGATAAGATGCTTTTATCTTCACGTTACGTTGTAAATGAATTGGTTCTCCTCCCTTTCTACATTTAGCCTAATTTTGTTAAATATAATTAGATAAGACAGTACAAAAGCATAAATTTAGCATTAAAAAGTTAAAATGACATTTAAATTCTTTTCTTTTTGCTATTTATGAATTACGTTCAATATTGAAATAGTGAATTGAAAGTGAGATGTTCTACGATATTTACTTGAGGAATTAAATACATAAATTAATTATTAATACCACGAGTTTGAAAGCAACTGGCCACAAGGTTGTGGTGGGGTGAATTATTCCTTCACCCTTAACTAGATATCTCGAGTTTGAATTTTAGGATGGAAGAAAAAAAAAGTAAATTTTACCTCATATACCAAAGGTACACACCCTATTTATTATAATCCAAAATTATTTTAAAATATTATTTTCTATAGTTTCCTTTTATATTTTATAGCAAAATAACTATTTATGGTATCTACTACCATTGATGCATGAAATACAGTATTTATGTTTTTCTCTCTCTTAGATAGCTGGACATACCTATTTTTAAGGTGATTGTCGTTACTGTATTCATAAATACAGAAGCGCGAATACATGCGCGTACAACTGAACTGCATTGATTTTAGGCATTTTTTGCTGCTGTATTCATGAATACAGCAGCACGAATACATGTGAATACATGGCGCGTACAGTTGAGTTGCCCGGATTTTAGGCGCTTTTTGTTATTGTATTCATGAATGTAGCAGCGCGAACACATGTGAATACATGCGCGTACAGCTGGACTGCCATGATTTTAGGCGTTTTTTTGTTGGCGTGTTCATAAATACAACAACGCGAATACATGTGAATACATGCGCGTACAACTGGACTGCTATGATTTTAGGCGTTTTTTGTTATTGTATTCATGAATACATGGCGCGAATACATATGAATACATGCGTGTACAGATGAACTACCCTGATTTTTATGTATTCATGAATACAACAACGCGAATACAAGGAATACACTACCGTAATAACTGAATAGTAGCTATAGGAAGTAATTATGTAATGGTAGTTATAGGAAGTTAATAGCCATTAAACAATAGTGATTTCTGAAGATTCCTCAAAAAAAAAAATCTTAGTGGGAAGGTGCTTACTCTTTTTAACGGGCCTTACACTGCACGAATCCGAATTAGTTGGGGTTCCAATACAGATATCAAATATCAAGCAGGAAAAAAAAAACTCAAAAGAAGTGGGAAACTAACTAGCTTAGGATAGTAGCTAGGGACAGAAACAAGTTCGAACTCCACAAATCCTAAGAAAATGGCTTTTAAGGGCACGCTGGGGGGAAATTTAAGTCTTCCTTTTTCTTTTTTTTGAAGACTTTTGGTGTCAATAGCAATTCCTCTTGCATTAGTTATTGTGTAGCAATTCAAAGCCTCGACGCACTACGGACGCGTTCAGAGGCGGAGTTAGAATTTAAATTTAGTGAGGTTCGATCTTTAAATTTCCTAGCACTTAACTCACTAATAAAATTTTAGGTTCATGTATTATATGTGTTGAAATTTTAGTGGAGTTACATATTTATAGATGTCGTATTTTAAAAACTATTGGGTTCAAATGAACTTGTTGCGTAAGAGCTGCATCTGCCACTGTATTGACCATGTCCCCGTTCTTTCGTTTACTCCTCTCTTTTTTCTTGACTTAGAAAAGTCATGATAAGATTCGAAATTCGATAATAGGTTATCTGTCTGGTACAACCTGACACGAACATGTTAAGATAGCACGTGAATCATGTCAGGGTGTGGGACATTCTCCAAAAAAATCTTTGAAATTTCACCGATGAGAAAGAAATTTGGAATAGAATTTTTTAGAGATTTTGTTTGATGATAGGTCACTTTCCAAATCTACAAGTTCAAAGTAGATAGCATGTGCAACCCATTCTTGTTTTATGGCTAAGATAGGTGAGATCCAATCACTTAGAAAAAAAAGGTTTGAAAGTTACAACTCATGTTTTGTGCCTACTTCTACTTCATGCTTCACTTCTTGAAAATGATATCATAGAATTTGGGCATTCTTCTACAAATATTTTGTCTTTAAAAGTAGGTAAAGAGAACGATGTATGCCAAATATAGGTTTACTTATCTAGTATTTAGTACTAGAAATCTTTGGATAATTAATGCATCGCTTTTAAAGAAATTTCTTCGTCACCATCACAAGTGAATAAGAAAAGATTAATGTATCGCATTTGCCAGGGCTGATCGCCCTTCTTGAAAATAGCCTTCGCTCGTTGGCGGGACGCCTTGATGTGTACGTCTATTCTATCGGAGTTATACTCTGCTTCTTTATACATTTGGAGAGAAACTCCCCTTCTCTTCTCCTTTCTTATTCTTCTTGAGAATGGTTCAAGGGAAGCAGGTTCTACGTGAATTTTAACATATTTAAAACCCGTTTGGACATAAAACCTTTTTTTTCCAAAAATAAAATTCATTTTTTTCGAAATCAACGTTTGCTCATAAAATTTTCAATTTCAATTTGAAGATGCATTTCGGAAATTTTCGAAAATTTGAAAAACTCCAAAAAGCTGTTTTTCAAAATTTTCACTCAAATTACTCACAAAACTTCAAAAACAACCAAAACTGAATTTCATGTCCAAACACAACTCTAAATATCAAATACCATTTTCACAATTTTTTGGAATTTTACAATTCTTATGTCCAAACGCCTACTTATTATGCTATGTATCAAAAATACTGGATTTAGTCGAACTTAATAAATGTAAGCTACGCTTGCCTACGTACTAAAGCCTCTCTCGACGTATTTTCAGTTTCTAATCAAACTATATATAGATCAAAAGGTCGTTGATTAGCGTTATTAGTCGACTGCACACAAGTACGTAAAATAAAATGATTATAATATGTCCTAGGGTTGTATAGTGGGTGGAGTCTGAATTTTCACAGTGTCAAAAAAACCAGTAAACTAACCACTTAAATACTATTTTTTTGTCTGCAGCGAGACTCGAACTCGTGACGTGCGTCTAAACCACACATCATGCATCGCCCTCTTACAAATAGACGTGACGTGTGCCTAATCCGTACATCATGCTAAACACTCTTACCACTAGTCCAAAGTCCAAAGTCCTGGAGCAACCAAAATCACTAATTTAATCGCAACAAATATTCAAACATAGACCAATGTCCTTAAAGAAAACCCAAGAAATGACCAAACATTCTATTCCATTAGAATATCCAATGTCAAAGTAGCATGAAACTTGTCACTGCAATAAGCAAATAAACAGTTGAAAAGGAATGAAAATGACAGAAGCAATTAGCAACCAATGTGAAAAGAAAAAGCCACTGGTGGAGAACATGACAAGAACCCCTAAGGGGTTGTTTGGTTTGAATATGGCTTATGTTGGGATCAGTTATGCCGAGAGTAGTTATCCTGGTATTATTTTTTATTCATTGTTTGGTATATTGTAATAAAAATGATAATTGCATAATTTCTAAGAAGAAGGTATAAGTTATCCCGGCACTAATTACCCAACCCCGTACAAGGTATAAGTTATCCTAGTACTAATTTTAATCCCGAGATAACTTATACTAGGTTTGCTAACCAAAAGAAGTATTAAGATGGTATTAAAATTGTATACCAGCACTATATCTACTCATACCTCATACCAAACGACCCCTAAAAGTGCAACACAGGAATCTCCAAAAATTTTAAAGAACAAGATTCTAATTGCAACTCAAAATCCACCATAAGAAACACAAAAGTAGAAAGATATTAGACAAGAGAAATGGGACATTTTAAAAGGTGAGGAGGAAAAGAGTTGGTTGCAGTTAGTTAGTGCTTTGTAGGGCAAGCAATTGAGTTAGTTAAAGACTACTACTTTTTGAGAAAGAATTACTATTTCTGAATGGACAAGTGTCACAATATCAAGTTACCTATTTTCTGGGACTAACATCAAAGATTAACATACCACCAGGTGGATGCAAGTGCACCTGGATGGAATTTTGACAATAATCCCATCCAAACAAAATGAAGGAAGTAGGTTGCCAATAGGGACATCCTACACCATCCTTTTTTTTGGATAATCGAGAAATCCCCGATGCGAAGGGAGCCTTGAGGTAACTGGTAAAGTTGCTGCATGAAAATAGTCTCTTGCAGAAATATAGGGTAAGGCTATACGTATAATAGATCCTTGTGGTCCGGTCCTTCCTCGGACCTCGCGCATAACGGGAGCTTAGTGCACTGGACTGCCGGAGAAATCCCTAGGGCCAACTGACGCATGGTTTGAAAGTCGTCGTATAATGGGCCAGCTCCTTTACTTTTCTTCACTTACATACCAGATTTGATTTGAACTCATGATGTGCGCCTAATTCATATATCACGCATTGCGCTTTTGCTACAAGACCAAAGCCGTGGGGCCATCCCACACCAACTTTCTACCAAATCTTGTCTTGAAAAGGATCCAACTTCTACCATTCATCTCCAAGATAAACATGAAAAGTCAATTTTCACTGCCTTGAGTTTTCTAAGTCAGTCAGTGCAAAAGATGCAAATATCTCATCCCTAACATGCTTCTCTGGCCAAACTATTTCTGTAGAGCAAAAAAACACTGTTTACTAGGCACGCCAAGCTAAAAGACTGGTCATAACTCTCCTCCTCATTCTGGATTCAAATCCTCAATTATATGATAAAAGAGAAAAACATCAATGTAAGCAGTAAATTCTGTCAAAGACCAAGACTATAAGTTGAGATTAAACCAGCAGCATAATTATTCTGTCTTTAGTATTTAATTCTTCTGCGTACAATAGCCCCTCGTGGTCCGGCTCTTCCCAGACCATGCGCATAGCGGGAGTTTAGTGCACCGGCCTGCCCTTTTTTTAGTATTTAACTCTTCTTCTGCTATCTGGGAAGACAAAAATTTACAGCATTAGATCAAAGTGAAGAAGCATGAGCTTTGTTGTTCGACTTGTATAAACTTAACCCCCACCCCAAAATCAAAATCAATGTCAATTGTAACAGAAACACACTTGCTGCAAGACTTGAAAACAAACTTTGGTACTGTACTACAAGGGGTGAATATCTAATCTATATGCTTGTTTATTTTTAATCTGAGTATACTAGACAGGAAGACATTATCTAGTTATTTTCCTTCTCTCTCCACTATCGCAGCGTTTTGAAACTATAATGTATAGGCAAAAGTTTGTGGTAAAACACCAAGCAAGTTGTATAAGGTTTTCCTCTGTTGTATACCACCTGCATATGACTCTCTTTCTTATTAACGAAATATATATATATATATATAATAAAAAAAAAGGGG
>ML256683.1:94393-112286 GCA_005239495.1 Nicotiana undulata
GGGGATCCTGGTGCACTAAGTTCCCGCTATGTGGGGACCCGGGGAAGGGCCGGACCACAAAAGGTCTATTGTACGCAACAACCTTACCCTGCATTTCTGCAAGAGGTTGTTTCCACGGCTCGAACCCTCCTCTTGTTTCCACGGCTCGAACCCGTGACCGTACCAAGGCTCCCCTTCTCATTAATGAAATATACTTATAGATAATAAACGTCTAAGCATGTGCCAGTATCTCGTTTTCTATGTGAAATAATGCAGAAGAATGAATACCATCTTCCATTGACGATTAGCATAACTCGACAATTGGATAGTGCAACTGATATTGCACTAGTCCAAATAGAACCTTCTTTATATATCTGCATCACAAATTTTAATCATCATTTCATCTAGTGATAGCATCAGTTTGTTAGGCAACAGCAGGTCTGAAAAGAATCAAATGCAAAAGTAAACTAGTAAACCAAATTAACAGTAAGAGGAAAGAAGTAAAAGCTCTAACTTTGGACGCAACGAATTCATTTCCTCTGCCTCTCTTTTCAGATGTCACAAAGGTCAGATATAGCTGAGACTCGAGAGATCCTTACAGTTCAATGTCTTTCCTCCATTGCATCAGGACAACAACAACAACAACAACAACAAACCCAGTATGTTCCCACCAGGTGGAGTTTGGGGAGGGTAGTCTGTACGCAGACCTTACTCCTACCTAACAAGTTTAGCATAAAATGTTTCAAATATCACTCTCTGAAATTGTTTAACCTGGTTCTCTTTATAAACTCATTGTTGAGGAAAGGGAGGCAGATTACTCACATCCTGGACATTTAGGCAGGCTAAGCATTGAGAAAATGATTGACCATAACACGAGGAACTACTTAATCCGTCTGCTGACGCAAATGCAAATGGATAAATTGGAACCCTTTCCGTGTTTTTTCAGTTAAATTCTGCATGTAAATTGATAAAAAAAACCTGAAGGTCTCTTCTCTTCCCAAAGGGATTGAGGCAAAGGGATCAATTCACTCTTTCCGGAAACAGTAAAGAAGTGTCGGATCAAAGGATCTCAGGTAGGGAAGGAAATCAAAGCAGAATCCAAACCTCTCACATTCTATAAGCTGATAACACTCTTATCTTATGTGATGTTGATTGTTCATAATTGGAACACCTGAAGGCAATACTTTTTCTACATTAATATGGCAAAAAGCATTTATATGCTATGATTACAAAGGATATTTGGCAGGACTTGGAAGAACTGGCAAACATATCGGTCCGAAATTTAAGGATCTCTCTCCAAAACATACTTGGGTATGCCTTTGGGTGTAGCCATAAATCAACTGAAGTGTGGAATAGAGTTATTGAACAAGTGGAAAGGAAGCTGTCCGATGGAAAAATACAATATCTATCTTAAGGGGGGAGGTTAGTACTTATCAACAGTTTTTCGGATTCACTACCAAATCTTATATGTCACTCTTTCCAATACCTGCATCAGTTGAAAAAAGAGTGGATAAATTGAGTTTCCGGCGGGAAGGTAACAAAGAAATAAGATCATTCCATCTAATAAGATCGAGCACTGTCATATTAAGTAAAAAGGTGGTCGCCTCGTGGTCAAAAATTTGAGTATACGGCAGAAGTTGATGTTGCAAGTGGCTTTGGAGATAGAACATGGAAGAACACACGTTTTGGAGGAATAATATACAGAAAATTTGGATTCTCTGGTGTTCAAACATAATTAGATACTCCCACAGAGCTGGAGCCCAGAAGAAACTTATGGGCTGAATTCTCCGTAAGGATACATTTCAAGTTAGGAGATGGCAGACAACTTTCTCCTTTGCATCAAATACACACTCAATTGTCGCTCAATGTCATGATACAAGAGATTGGAAAATTAGCTTCACGAGAGCTTGCTCTGACTGGGAGCTCAACAACATGACCGTACCATTGGAAAAGCACTTAGATGAAACAAAAAAATATTCCCTGAAAAATCAGACACCATAATCTGGAAAGGTCAAAAGAATGGTAAATTCTCTCAGTCAACTCCTACTATGATACTCGTATTACACTACAGACACTCAGTGGCCCTGGAAAAGGATTTGAAAAACAAAACGCCCCATCTAAAGTTGCTTGCTTCACTTGGTTGGCCTCCCAAAATGCATGCCTGACATAGAGAAATTTACAGAAAACATGCATCAAGCATGTAGCAGAGTGCTATCTCTGGGATGAACACTGTGAAGAAACACAACAGCTTTTTCTACACTACGATAGAACCCTCTACCCAAACATCTTTGGAACACAAAGGGGTGAAGCTCACAACTGTGAAAGAACTGCTTGCAAGTTTGTCAAGAAGTAATCTCAATAAGGATCAGAAAGAAATTCGACCAATGACCCTACCAGCATTTTATGGGTCTTACGGAAAGAGAGGAACCCGTACCTTGAAATATAAATGCTTCTATTAACTTTCCACATGGTGTCAGCTCAAAAAGTGAGTAGGAACCCGAGATACTGTTAGCTTGAAAGCATGCAAGTGCTAATTTTCTATCGATAATAACACTTGCATGCCCTCAGGGCAATAGTTGGTCTTTCTCCAGCAGCAGAAGTCTAAAAGTTAAAAAGATAATAATCCTACGAGAAATAACTGTAATCAGCATTGAGAACAAGAACAACAGGAAAACAACATTGAGCATACTTTAGTACTTACACTGATCCCATATGTAATTTACATGATAATTGAATGCTCAATTCCACCAGCAAGTTGCTACATTACAATCTCCTAGAACACTAAGCATAACACAAAATACATATTCAAGACCAATACAATCAAACTTCCCTCGTCCTTTTCCACATCAAGAAGTAACTTGGGCAAATTAATGGACTTCTCTCTGGCAAACAACTGCACATTGATTCAAGATACTGAGTATTTCTAAGAATTAAAACTGACCTTTCTAGATTCTCGTCAAGATGCCCCAGCAGTAGACACCTTCAACTTCTTGGGTGGTGGATTTCCCCCAGACAATACCACGTAAGAGTAGAAGCAAAACATTGCAGCACTGTCATTTCAGATAGCAGAAATCAGAGAACGATACATCTCGCAATGAATTTTCAAGAAGAGCAGCGAGAAAGAAGTCACTGCAATACCTGATGGCAGCATAAAAGCCAGTGGGAAACACTTTTCTTGTCTGCAAAAGGATTACCATCATCATTCTAATATGTATGCCATGGAATAAGCTAATGAAGGACTTTGGAAATACGAGGAACTACCAGGGAGAAAGTCTGCATGTTTTTCCAAAGGAGGACTGCAGCAAGTACTGCAGGGACAATAGCAGGGAAGAAATGAATAATTGGAAAGAAAAAACAAGCTCCGTAATTTATTTTACCCTTTCAGACAACAGAAAAGAGGGGGTGCAAAATTTCAACTCTAACAAGAAGATGCTTAACTTATTCAAATGATATCCAATAGCGAATGCAAGCCCAAATTTTCTTTTGATAAGTAAAAATGGAAAATAAAAAAGGGAGTGTATTAAGATATTGCCGTAAATAAGGCACTTGTTCAAGGCATAAAATGAAATCTAAATACAGCTAAAATGCATTTCACCTGAAAGAACTATGCAGTAGAACAAATCGAAGCATCATATCATGGCCATTTTAAGTGAGCCACATAAAGCACATACATGACTCACTGAAAATCATAAAAACTATGGAGAAACTTGCATGCATTGTCCTGTGAAGAATTGTCAAAGACACTAGAAGATGCTTGTGAAAATGGAGCTGGACCGAGGTGACTATCCGAATGGACAAAGCCAGGTTGGAGTGTAGGAAATCAATATTCAGTATCCTTTAGGTTAATAATATTTCATTTCTCACAACAAAGCTCTTTCACTAAATTTATTAACCAGACATCCAGTATCAGCTCTACCACCAAAAATAAATAAAATGAACAAATAAACTAACTATTTTTCATTAGCTTCAACAAATCTGGCAAGCAAAGAGTGGGAGATGAATCTCGAGAATGTTTGGCTTGATCTAGGAGAAGAGCTGCCAAAAATATAGATCCTCAGATGGCAGATGGGAAAACATACTTTCCCTCTTTCACCTCTTTCCCTTTCCAAAGCAAGGATTGTTTCAGCATAAGAGATGTTTTCATGGACTTAATATATTTACACTACGAGGTAGCTGAGAGTAGGAAGTAGCGAAATTGAGAGCCAGAAACATATATTATTCATTGAAAGATGTCTGGTTTATTTCAAACAATTACATAATGAAATTTTACTAAAGCACCGCCAAGTGTTTTAAAACATATCCATTCCCTCATTCATAAGCATATCTATCAAATGATATAATATAAAATTTGTTTTTCTTCTGACATCCCATATTTACAAAATATTAATGTTCAAAGAAAAGAACGAGTTACTGCTCAAAGAAAAGAATGAGAAAACGCACAGTTGACACAAAATGTTAACAATAAGATCAGATACAAAAGGGATCACACAAAGAAATTGTTCCCTTTTCATCAGAACTAAAGGAAGTCCAACAGCACAGAATAGGAATTAACTTGCACGAAACCAGCAAATACCTGCTTGACCCAGTATGAATGGCAAGCTAGATTTTCCTTGTCTCCAGAACCTCAAGCTAATTGTGCTGAAGGCCAGTAAAGCGCCTCCAAAAAGAACACCATTACTTAAAGTTGAAGGATTTCTTGAGAAAATAAAACCAATGATGCCCCCGGTAAAAACAAGACCACCTGTGATGAGGATCATTAAGTAATTAATATTCATAATAATTAAGTAGCTGCAAGAAATAAAAACACCACTGTGATAACAAATCTTAGATAAATGTTTGCTGTCATTCTGATCTCTTTAGTTATTGTTACTTGACATCTTTCTGATAAATAAGCAGTTCCACTTGATCAAGAACTAATTTTTCTTTAGGCCCTCGCGGACATCTCCGTAAAATAGAAACATGTAAAGATTCGAAGTTAGTTACTTCGCTCGAGATAAAATTATCTTACATAGACACCAGAATAATTAAAATTAGCCTAAATGTAGAGATATGCGTGGGAATCTGAGAATCATTGGTTCCTAAGTAAAGTTGCAAACTTTATATAGCTCAAAGACAATGAACTTATACCTTGATGCACAGAACAAAATTATAAATAACAAGGGAATGATTCTACTGTTTGCCTTACTTATATCTACTGCATCACCAAAATTTTGTAGGACGCACAAACTCCTAAATAATGAAGCAATTTTCTTGATCCAGCTACACATTGGTGATTCCACCAGGATAGGTCAATAGAACTGGAGTTTGGGGTTAAAGGAAATATGCTAGGGATATATGATTATGTTTCCAACGAACACAAAAAAAATTCGCAATAAAATAACTGAACCTTGTCTACATTGACAAAATGTTTCCTCCCTTTTGGACTAATTATTCTTAAGAATTTGTGCTTTCAACAGAATCTTTTAGGTTTAAGAAAAAGACCTGAGGGTTAATTCATGTCTGGACTCTGTGAAAGGTCATAAGCAGCATTCCCACTGTTTTTGACAAGGAGATTATATTGCACCAGAAGGAGGATATTCCGTAGAATATAAGAAGTGTACATAGCAAAAGAAGGAGCTATACAGAAGTGTTGCACCTTCCCTCTACCCAAGTTGTTATCCGAAATGCTGCAGAAGCAAAAGAAAAACAAGAAGACGATTGCACTTTTAGGTAGTTCCCCCTCAAAAGCACTTCCATACCTCTCGACTTGGACTCCTAATGTAATAGTTGAGGGAAAATTATATTGCAAGAATGGTTGGCAACATAATCCTCCTTTTTTTTCTTTAATTGGTAACCACAGAGAGTAAAAAGGGAGGGGAATAAAAAATGAATACAAAACAATCAAAGCGACATAGACATGTCTTTTATAGAATCATTGAAATGTCTAGGATAGTAGAATTCATGTTTGGACAAGGGATCAACCTAAAAACGGTAATTGGTAGACGAGGTAGCGAATAGTGTTTCTAGTTTACACCATTGCAAGCGCTATCATGAAACATGCAACAAGTGAGAATGCCTTAACTGAGAAGAGAAGGACAGGTGATATCAGGCACGAAACAAGTACTAGTTCCTCTACCTTTTCTAGGCAATACTCACCAAAAGGAATACCAAAACAGAAGTCATGAATTTTGGCCGTCTTTTTTGATACACTGACGGAGTTATCTTGCATTGACCCATTCATTTCTTTTCCTGGAACAAGTTCTTCTGACTTTGAATTTGATTTTGATGAGCTTCCGTTGTGTGATTGTGACGCATCTCCAGTATAACTTAAAGTTGTCCTGTTTTCTAAGTTGGATAAATCCGTGCCACGGCCATCATTACTCACAACCGCTACCTGAATTCCATGATAACTGAAGATGTCTAAGTGAATATAATACCAGATAGAGTGTCGCTCACTCCACAAATCCATACTTTAGTAAGCAAACTAGAAATTAAAATTCAATGAGCAATACAACAACAACAACCCAGTATAATCTCACAAGTGGGGTTTGGGGAGGGTAGTGTGTACACAGACCTTACCCTACCCTAGGGTAGGGAGGTTGTTTCCAATAGACCCTCGGCATCCTTCCCTCCAAGAATTCCCCACCTTGCTCTTGGGGTGACTCGAACTCACAACCTCTTGGTTGGAAGTGGAGGGTACTTACCATCAGAAAAACTAAAGTCATTACTCCCTCCGGTCCACAATAAGTGACCATTTTGCTTTTTCATTTTGGTCCAAAATAAGTGTCCATTTATATAATCAAGAAAGAATTCAATTTGTTTTTACAAAATAACCCTTATGTACATATCCCTAAAAGTTTTTCTGACTCCTCACGTTAAATATTTAATTAAGGGTAGTTTAGTCAAACTAGGTATTCTTGTATAGAATTTAGTATGTTCTTAATGGGCGTGCCAAAAGCTAATTGGTCACTTATTGTGGACCGGAGGGAGTATTGCTTTGGAAGTCAAATGACATATGTCAAGTCGGATTAATCAATTGTAAAATGGACAAGTACATGCTCATATTCTGCCTAATAATTATACAGTGATAACTGATAACAGGAAAAATTAGTACTTTTGTTGATCAAAACTTATGAATGGGAAATCAATATCAAAATGTAGTTGCAAAGAATTATTGTTAGTCTGTGGAACTATAACACATTGAAAAAACATTCTCTGTTAAATGGACCTTGAGCCTAACTCAACCCCAAAAGCTAGCTCAAGAGGTGAAGATTGCCCAAGTCCATATAAGGGGACCACCCACCCCCGTTGATGTCAATGTGGGACTCAACATTCTCAACTTTCATGATCTCTCGTTGCAAACCATAAAACTAACAAGTTTCAGTTTTAACCAAAAAGATCAAACTTTTAACCAAATTAACAGACCCCCACATAAAAAATTCTTCAAATTCTCCTATCTTTTTTTTAACAAAAAAACCCTTCAAATTCTTCCTCTGTCTTTTTTTTTATATTTATGAAAAGAACAATTTTATCCCAAAAAGATATAATTTTTTACCAAATTTTTGTTTTTGTTTTGAAAAGAACAAATTTTACCCAAGAAGATCAAATTTGTAACAAAATTAGAAGACCCCCACATAAAAAATTCTTCATTTTGTATTCAAACAAACAACAATAAAGCAAACACTCAACAGAGAATGATAATTTCTCAAAGAGAATAAAAGGGAAGTATTTCCCAGAAAACAAGATAATGGAGTGAGAAAAATTGAGGGGCTTTCAAAGAAAATGGAGAAATTAAAGAAAATATATGCATTTGACCCCATAATAATTAAAATAAAAAATAAAATAAAAAGAAGAAAAAGCACCTTTCGTGGAAGAGTAGAACAAGGGTGGAGATGAGTGCGGAAGAGTAATCTGCGATTGACAGAGGAGAAACATGATAGCTGAGAATTTGCTGATGACATTCCTGATTTGCTTTGCTCTTCTTTTTTTTTTTTTTTTTTGAGAAATATTGGAATATTCAAAGTTGAGTGAGTTATGGATTTGAGAAAGTCAAATGGGAAAGGTGCTAAATGTTAGGTAACTCTTGTTGACCTGGAATACTAAACTTTAAATAAAGTGCAAAGAGAAAGGGGTTTGGTCGAGTTCTTTATTGCTGTCACATGAACTATAGTTACTAGCCGTGAAAACAACCTTCTACATAAATATAGTATCATGCTGATGGTTCGGCACTCTCCGATCTCCGCACATAATATAAACTTAGCTGGACTGTCTTTTAATGCTCAATATTCGACTAAATTTAACTTTTTATTATTAGAATAATTAAATATCCAAAATAGGTCTCATTTACAAATTGCGTTTATAAGTAGGATTTAGAAATTGTGATTTATAAGTCTGTATACGGTTAGAACGGACTTACCCTTCGTATGATTAATCGAGGTTGGAACATGATAGGTCAAGGTTCGGCCTCGTGTTATATCGAGCCATAGTGTGGAGTTAGATTGTTGAGCTCGTAATCCAGAGAACGATCAAGGTCGAGATCGGCCAAGGTCGAGACCAAGCAAAATAGAGATCGAGCAAGACCGATGGAAGTTTACCTAGTCAAGTAACGGTAAGCTGGAATATTCGTAATCGAGCAAGGTTCACTACATAGATCGTGGCACGGATCAAGATGAGGCTGATTATTAGCGAACCATGGGAATTCTTACTGTATTTAGAGTTGTAACAAAAATATGACTCCCCTACTATATAAAAGGGATCTGATCATTTGTAAATGAACATTACATTTATGCAATATAAAGAAATATACGACCTTCTCTTAAGCTTTCAATATTTTGTCACTTTGTTCATATTTCAGTAGAATCTTTACTTGGTTCGAGGGTGACCTAGCTCGATGGCCAAAGCTATACGTTTCATTTGGTTTGCATTTATTTATTTTTACAGTCAATTTCAATATCAATTTACATATTTTCTCAGTTTACGCCGAGTAAAATCACGTATCTTTAAAACCACATATAAATTCAATTGTTATTCGTTTTAGGGTAAACAGTTCGGCGCCCACCGTGGGGTTAAGGATAATATTGATTGTCCGGTACTAACCTTCGTAACACACATTATTTTACACTTGTTCTTGTGAGTGTCTTTAATTCTTGGATCAACATGTCAAACTCTCAAGCAGCACCCTTACACATGGACAATGACCTCGGTCACCATAACGAAAATGACAACATAGCCGCCCCAGGGAATGAAGTACCCCTAGTTGACCTCGATGGAGTTCCGACCGTAAACCTAATCGACGCCAACACTCATGTTGCCATTTATGCAAATTTGGTCGTTGATCCCGAGAGTAGCGTCCGCAGAGATGTTCGATCGGCTGGTCAGAGCACACAACGCGACGAAGAAGGAGGAATCAGCCTTCGGGTGATATTCGAGATGTTGTCGGCTCAACAAGTTGCAATAGCACGACTCCAAAACCAGAATCATGCACCAAACAGGATCAAGCCCGAGCCTCCCTAGGAAGCTATTCACAGGGCCGAATTGGTGTCAAGGTGATCGAGCAGAAACGGATCAGGGACTGATCCCATAATCATGAAGATGCTCGAGGAACTAACAAAGCTAGTGGAATCGGGGAAAAGAAGATTGAAGCAAATGGCAAAAAGGCGGAAACTTGTGATGACCCAAAGGGTCATCTTATGAATTAAGACTCCATTTCAGGCTCGTTAGTCTTAAAAAGATTTAATTTATTCACTTCGATTTACGTGCGCAGTCCGGGTGTGAACCCGGAGAGACTTTATATGAAAATATAAGAAATAATAATTTTTGAGAGTTAATATTTGATTTTTAGTTGACTTTGGTCATCATTCTAAGTGAACGGACCCGGATCCGCGTTCCAATGGTCCTGGGAGGTCCGCATAAAATATGGGACTTGGGCGTATGCCCGAAATTTGAATTCCGAGGTCCCTAGCTTTAGAAATTATTTTTTAGAAAAAATTGTTATGCTGGATTTTTAAGGAAATAAAGAAATGAATTAATATTTGAACTCGCTGGTATCGATCCCGTATTTTGGTTCCAGTGCCCGGTATAGGTTTGTTATAATGTTTAAGTACTATCTGTGAAATTTGGTGGAAATCGGAGTTCATTTGACGTGATTCGGACGGTTGTTTGAGAAATAGTGAAAATTTAAGTGTTCTTGAGAAAAATCATGAGTTTTGAGGTTAAATACATAGTTTTAGATGTTATTTTCATGATTTGATCGCACGAGCAAGTACGCATGATATTTTTAGACTTGCGTGCATGATTGACTTGGAGCCCCGAGGGCTCGGGTGAGTTTCGGTTAGGCCACAGAGTGTTTTGAGACTTAGAAAAATACCTGGACCTGAAAAGTTGCAGAATCGCAAGTCTCTTAACCTGGAAGTGCGGCAGCGCTAGGAATTCCGTGACCGCGGTCCAGATTCTGCGGTCGCGCTGGGGATTCCGCTGACAGCGGTGGATGAGGCCCAAACTTCCACCGCCGCGCCTACTATTCCGCTGACAGCGGTGGGCAAGCTCAGGCTTCCGCGTCGGTGCCCATTTTACCACTGATCGCGGTGGCAAGGGCCTGAAGCATTCATATATACGGGACTTTTCATTATGTTACTACTTTTCAAAAATAAATAAAATCCTAGAACAGAAGAGACGATTTTCCAAAATATTTTTCTTCCCCAAATCATAGGTAAGTGATTTCTAACTCATCTCTTTCAATCCTTAACTACTTTTTACAAGATTTCATCATAGAATCTAGAAAATTTCATGGTAGAATTAGGGATTTTTGGGTAGAACTTAGGAATTTCGAAATTTGGGAATCTAGACCTCGAATTGAGGTCAGATTCCAAAATCAATTGTATATCCGGGATCGGAAAGAATGGGTAAACGGGTTTTGATCCAAATACTGAGTTTAGACCAAGCGGGTCGGGGTCGATTTTTGTATTTTGATAAGAAAACATAGGAAAACCATAATCTTGCATTAAAGTTAGTTCCTTTAGCAATATTTAATAATATTAAACCAATTATGATTAGATAAGAGTGATTTGAACGCCAAATCTAAAGGAAAAGATGTGCTTGAGCACTGAGTGGCCTGCGAAATCGAGGTAAGTGTTGTGTCTAACCTTAGCTTGAGGGAATAGGTATTGTGTGACTACTTGCTACTTGTTTTGTTGCTAAGTCGAATGTATAGGTGAGGTGGCGAGTACCTATACATTGTGGTCAGGTCATAACATGCGAGTGAAAGTTAATTCTTGTTCTTTTGGTTGTTTTAAAGCCTATCATCTATTAATATTGATGTTATTGAAATGTTGAAAGATCCGTACCCGGTTCCACCGAGATGGATAATATCGTGAACATTGAGTTGAGATTAAATATCAAATGGTGATAGAGACTATGATGAAATACTGATTTTTTCTTGTGAAACTCCTCTTTATATGTTATTGATGATTCTGTGATTGGTGAGGAAGAGTGTAAAGCACGAAGGGTGATGCCGTGAATAATTTAAATTAATTTTTAGGAAGGGTGTAAATCACGAAGGGTGATGTCGTGCATGATTTATATTAAATTGTGAGGAAAAGAGTAAAGCACGAAGGGTGATGTTGTGCATTCTTATTTATAATCTGGTGAGGATGAGAGTAGAAGCACAAAGGGTGATGCCGTGTATTCTGTTTATTATTTGATGAGGCTGGGAGTAAAAGCACGAAGGTTGATGTCGTGCAAGTTTCCTTTCTATTTTTAATTGCTAAAATTATTGTTGATCACTATCTAATTCTGTTTTATTGTTTTCCTCACTCCTTATGTTAAAATTTTCCCATCGCATGCTCTCTTCCCATTATTTGTTGTTTTAAAATTCTTTATTTGCTGTTATTTCTGTTAGCATGATTATTCTGTCCAGGTTTTTATGTTGTGTCTTGTCCTAGACTCGTCACTACCTCGCTGAGGTTAGGCTCGACACTTACCATTACATGGGGTCGGTTGTAATGATACTACTCTGCACTTCTTGTGCAGATCCAGGTTTAGGTCCGAGCTGAGTTCGATCTAGAGTCGGTACTATTCGCACGGAGACACGAGGTAGATCTGCTGGCGTCCGCAGATTCCTGGAGTCTTCTCTACCTTATTTAGATTACTTTTTGATTTAACTCAAAACGGTTATACATTATTTCTTGGGCCAAATACTTGTAGTATTCTTTTGTAGTTCGTGAATTGTGACTCCAAACCCTGGGTAGTTGGATATTAGAATTAGCCCGAGTTTCGTTTCATTATTTCACATAATATTCCATTGGATAATACTAGACTTCGTATTATGATTTAATTGTTTAACTGTTTAATCCCTCCAACATTGGCTTGCCTAGCAAGTATGATGTTAGGCGCCATCACGATCCCGAGGGTTGGAAATTTGGGTCGTGACAAGTTGGTATCAGAGCACTAGGTTTCCTAGGTCTCACAATTCACGAACAAGCTTAATAGAGTTTGAGGGATCGGTACGGAGACGTCTGTACTTATCTCTCAGAGGCTATCAAGTTAGGAACAAACTCATTATATTTCTACTCTGTCGTGCGATTCTGGTTGTCTCAAATACTGATTGAACTCTTCTTTTCTCTCGCAGATGGAGAGAACACGTGTTTTTTCTTCCGCAGACCAACAATCAGGTCTTCCACCAGCAGCTGCTCCTACTAGGGGAAGAGGCCGAGGCCATGCCAAAGGCCGAGGCAGGGGCATGACTCAACCCATTGCTCATGCAGCAGCCCCAGCTGCGGAGCCCCAGACAGAGATTGATGAGGGGGATTCAGCTCAGACCGTTCCAACGGGACCATCTCAGGTCCCAGAGGGGTTTATTGCTACCCCGGTACTTCATGATGCTTTGGTACGACTAGTGGTCCTTAAGGAAAGTGTAGCCCGGACTGGCGCATTCCCCGTGGCAGCATCCGTATATCGGGATGGAGGATAGGTCCAGACTCCTCCTACTCACACTCCCGAGCAGATTACCCCTGAGACTCAGACCCCAGCTGCCAATCCGGCTGGGGTAGTTCAGCCAGTTGCTGCAGCACCGCTTGTTGATGGGGCAACTATGTCCACCGATGCTTTGTGGAGATTGGACAGGTTCATCAAGCTCTTCCCTGTTCATTTCAGTGGTGCCACTTCAGAGGACCCTCAGGAATATCTTGATAGCTGTCATGAGGTTCTTCAGAACATGGGTATTTTGGAGACCAATGGGGTCGACTTCACCGCTTTTCAGATGACTAGTTCCGCCAAGAATTGATGGAGGGATTATTTGTTGACTAGACCAGCTAGGTCACCTGCTCTGACTAGGGATCAGTTTTCACATCTCTTTTTGGAGAAGTTTTTGCCTATCACTACCAGGGAGGAGAACCGTCGTTAGTTTGAGCATCTTCAGCAGGGCAGCATGACTGTTACCCAATATGAGAATCACTTTGTGGATTTGGCTCGACATGCTATTCTGTTGTTACCCACACAGAGAGAGAGGGTCAGACGATTTATTGAGGACCTTGCTCATCCCATCGGGTTGCAGATGGCTAAGGAGACAGGGAGCGAGATTTTCTTTCAGGATGCGGCAAATATGGCCAGGAGAGTTGAGATGGTTCTCGGATTGGGAGGTCAGAGTTCAGACAAGAGACCTCGCCATTCTGGTGGATTTAGTGGTGCCTCATCTGGAGGTGGGGGTACTTTTAGTAGAATCCACTCTTCCAGGCCATTTCATTCGGCACTTCAGGCCTCTCATGGTACCTCAGGTGGTCGTGGCTCTTACTTGGCTTATTCTGATGATCCAGCCCCTATCAGTGCACCTCCTTTCCAGAGCTTTCAAGGAGGTTATTAAGGTCGACAAGGTCAGTTTTCCGGTCAGCAATCTCAGTAGCCGAGGTCTTGTTACACTTGTGGTGACCCGAGGCACATTGCTAGATATTTCCCTCGCGCGTCAGATAGTTCTCGGTAGCAGGGTTCTCGTGCTATAGTTCTAGCACCAGCTGTAGCACCACCTGCCCAGCCAGCCAGGGGTAAGGGTCAGGTAGCCAGGTAGGGGCCAGATTGTTAGAGGTAGAGGCCAAGCCGTTAGAGGTGGAGGCCAGGATGTTAGAGGTGGAGGCTAGCCCGCTAGAAGTAGAGGTCCGCCTATCAGAGGTCCTCACAGAGACATAGTTCAGGGTGGTGGGGCCCATCCCTGATTGTATGCATTTCCATCCAGACCTGAGGCGAAATCCTCCGATGGTGTTATCACAGGTACCATTTCTGTTTGCAATAGAGATGCCTCAGTTTTGTTTAATCCTCTACTTATTCTTATGTATCCACTTACTTTGCCTCGTATTTGGTTATGCCCCGCGATTCCTTGAGTGTCCCTGTTTATGTGTCTACGCCCGTGGGGGATGCTATTGTTGTAGACCGTGTGTATCGTTCGTGTATAGTCGTTATCAAGGGTCTTGAAACCAGTGTGGACCTCTTGCTTCTTGACATGGTCGATTTTGACGTCATATTGGGCATGGATTGGCTATCGCCTTATTATGCCATCTTGGACTATCACGCAAGACAGTTACATTAGCTTTGCCGAGGTTGCCTCGATTGGAGTGTAAAGGGACTCCTGGTCATTGTCCCAGCAGGGTGATTTCTTATGCCAAGGCTCGTCTCATGGTTGAGAAGGGGTGTTTGGCTTATTTGGCTTATATTTATGACTCTGATGCTGAAGTTTCTTCTATAGATTCGGTGCCTATTGTTCGCGAGTTTCCCGAGGTGTTTCATGCAGATCTGCCGGGGATGCCACCCGACAGGGATATTGATTTTTGCATTGATGTGGCTCCGGGCACTCAGCCCATTTCTGTTCCTCCATACCGAATGGCCCCACCAGAATTGAAAGAAATGAAAGAGCAGTTTCATGACTTGCTCGATAAGGGCTTCATTAGACCTAGTGTCTCGCCCTGGGGTGCACCGATTTTGTTTGTGAAGAAGAAGGATGGATCAATGAGGATGTGTATAGATTACCGTCAGTTGAATAAAGTCACCGTCAAAAATAAAATATACATTGCCGAGAATTGGTGATTTGTTTGATCAGCTTCAGGGTACTAGGGTGTTTTCAAAAATTGATTTGAGATCGAGCTACCATCAGTTGAAGATTAGGGCATCCGATGTCCCTAAGACAGCCTTTCAGACGAGATATGGGCACTATGAATTTCTGGTGATATCATTTGGCTTGGCTAATGCCCCAGCAACCTTTATGGACTTGATGAATCGGGTTTTCAATCATTATTTGGATTCCTTCATAATTGTGTTCATTGATGATATCCTAATATACTCCCGAAGTCGGGAGGAGCATGAGCAGCACCTCCGGATAGAGCTCTAGACTTTGAGGGATAGTCAGCTGTATGCAAAATTTTCAAAGTGCGAGTTCTGGTTAGATTCAACAGCCTTCTTGGATCACATTGTATCAGCAAAGGGTATTCAGATAGATCCTAAAAAGATAAAGGCAGTCAAGAATTAGCCTAGACCCACTTCAGCCACGGAAATCAGGAGCTTTTTGGGGTTGGCAGGTTACTACAGTCGGTTTGTGGAGGGATTTTCGTCTATAGAAGCCCCAATGACTAAGTTGACTCAGAAAGGTGCCCCATTCAAATGGTCGGACGAGCGTGAAGCGAGCTTTCAGAAGCTCAAGACAGCCTTGACTTCATCAACGGTGTTGGTGTTACCATCAAGTTCGGGATCTTTCACGGTATATTGTGATGCCTCCCGTGTTGGGTTTGGAGCAATATTGATGCAGGAGGGCATAGTGATTGCATATACATCTCGACAGTTGAAGGTTCATAAGAAGAATTATCCTGTCCATGACTTAGAGTTTGCACCCATTGTTCACGGATTGAAAATTTGGAGGCACTATCTTTATGGTGTGCCGTGTGAGGTTTACACGGATCATCGCAGTCTCCAGTACTTGTTCAAGCAAAAGGATCTTAATTTGAGACAGAGGAGATGGTTAGAGTTACTGAAACATTATGACGTCACTATATTATATCATCCGGGAAAGGCCAATGTGGTAGCCGATGCATTGAGTAGGAAGGCGGTGAGTACGGGCAGCCTTGCATTCATTCCAGTCGGTGAGAGACCGCTAGCTTCAGACGTTCAGACTCTGGCCAATCAGTTTGTGAGGTTGGATAGTTGGCCCAACTGTGTTCTAGCTTGTACAGTCTCTCGGTCTTCTTTATTTGAGCGTATCAGAGATTGGCAGGATGATGACCCGCATTTGATGGTCCTTAGGGACACAGTTAGCCACGGGGGTTCCAAACAGGTTACAGTTGGAGATGTCAGTGTTTTGAGGATGCAGGGTCGTATATGTGTGCCTAATGTTGATGGGCTTCGTGAGTTGATCCTCGAGAAGGCTCACAGTTCTAAGTATTCTATTCACATGGGTGCTGCCAAGATGTACCAGGACCTACGGCAGCACTATTGGTGGAGGAGGATGAAAAAGTACATTGTTGCTTATGTGGCTCGTTGCTTGAATTGTCAACAGGTAAAGTATGAGCATCAGAGACCCAGTGGTTTACTTCATCATATAGAGATTCCTGAGTGGAAGTGAGAGCGTATCACTATGGACTTTGTTGTTGGACTCCCACGGACTCAGAGGAAGTTCGACGCCATTTGGGTTATTGTGGATAGGCTGACTAAATTAGCACACTTCATTCCGGTGGCAAGTACTTATACCTTGGAGCAGTTGGCAGGGATATATATTCGAGATATTGTTCGCCTTCACGGTGTTCCGGTGTCTATTATTTTTTATCGAGGTACGCAGTTTACCTCGCACTTTTCGAAGGCAGTTCAGCGTGAGTTGGGTACACGGGTTGAGTTGAGCACAACATTCCATCCTCAGACGGACGGTAGTCCGAGCGTATTATTTAGATCTTAGAGGACATGATCCGCGCCTGTGTTTTTTACTTTGGAGGTTCTTGGGATCAGTTCTTGTCGTTAGAGGAGTTTGCGTACAATAATAGCTACCAGTCGAGCATTCAGATGGCTCCCTACGAGGCATTATATGGTAGACGGTGCAGATCGCCAGTTGGATGGTTTGATCCGGGAGAGGCTCGGTTATTGGGTACAGACTTGGTTCAGGAGGCCTTGGACAAGGTCAATATTATACAGGATCGACTTCGTACAGCTCAGTCCAGGAAAAAGAGTTATGCTGACCGTAAAGTTCGTGATGTGGCATTCGTGGTTGGAGAGAGAGTATTTGTTGACCCAAGTCACTGCATAGTTTTGAAGATTGACAAATGTCTGACCAGTTGAACTAGGTCCATCAGAGCACACATTCTTGAACTGAATGGCTGGCACATGAACCGTATATGCATAGGAGATATTTGTGATTGTGAAGTATCAATGAACCAAGAGATTGTCTCCTAATGCGAAAAGGTTGCAAACTGATGAGAGGATAGAAGTTGAATTCAGCAAGGAAAGTAACAAAGGAAGAAAGTTGAGTTTGATACGAACTCTTTCACCCAGGAAGAGTTGGACTAGAACTGAACGACAAACTCAACAACTGAATCTATAAATATTCGAAGTATTTCTGCTGGAATTCTCTATGCACAAAGACTGAAGTGAATCAAGATCTGAAAGAAAAATTCCCAGAGTATTTTGCAGGCAGAATCATTGTGCGAGATACAAAGGCTATAGATCAGCTAGAAGAACCAGTTCCATCGTTTGTGTAATGAGTCTAGTTGATTGTAGTAGGAGTTTTAATATTGTATCTTTTCAGCTTTCATAGAAGCAATTGTAATAGGTACACATTGTTCAAGTTAGAGTTAACTTGAAGCTTGTAGAAATTGGCTAGAGGCTAGTTGATACGAAGGGATAAGAGTTATTCCTAGGATTACAAAAGAGTTTATTTTGTAAGTCCGTTTGGCTCAGAGTTTTTAGTGAAGAGTTTGAG